>JADDOH010016203.1:0-60239 GCA_016648135.1 Agrypnia vestita | reverse complement strand
TACCTAACATGTTTTCAAACAGTGAATTGTTATCTTATGTATATTTATTCCCGTTTGTATACCAAAAGGCATGTTTTTTTAAAGTAAGAGGCAGAGGTGGAACAGTGTTTTTTTTTGTAAAAGTTAAATGAGTGGAAATTGGCTTTTAACAGGGTGACCAACATTAGCGGAACTTTGGGTTGAAATTTTTCGTCAGACGTGATAAAAATTTAACCGACTTTAAATCGGATAAATGTTAATTTTTTCCATTATTATGACAAAACTAATCGAACGTCAAAGGCGGAAAACTAAACTATACTCAAGATGAAGACAATACAACAATAAACTGCCTAAATTTTTAGTCTAAAATGTTCTTTTCATTAGTCAATGTTATTTAATTAAGACTTGTGAAGATTAACGACTTAGAAGTTGTATTTTTTCAATATTTCTGACTACTCTTCTTCAAAAAGTTGGACCACAGAGTATAAAATTGTATAAAGATGAACTAATCCTCTTTTATGGGTAAAGAGGTTAGGACACAGGGTAAGAATCCCCCCGCATATGTTAAAGATACATTAAAACTGCAATTTACTATTTATTCTTACATATTAACATCCCATTGATACGGGAAATATTACAAAGGGCCCACCAATCACAACAAATGAGGTAGAACATGCAATTCGTCTCTCTAAATCTAGGAAATCGGCGGGCTCAGATGGAATACAGGCTGAGATCCTGAAACTTATAGGGAAGAATTCTCAAAATAAGCTGGATGGACAGAGTTACGAATGAAAATGTTATGGCTCGGATGAATAAAGAAAAATAAGTTATTAAAACAATTAAATTCCGAAAACTTAAATATCTAAGGCATGTGATGAGACATCCAGAGAAATACGAGATCTTGCATCTCATAATGCAGGGAAAGATTGCCGGAAGTCGGGGCCCTGGAAGAAGGAGGACTTCATGGCTGAAAAACTTGAGACAGTGGTTTGGCCAGTCTACTGTGGAGCTGTTCCGGGCCGCAGTAAACAAAGTCCGCATAGCCAACATGGTAGCCAAAGTCCGGTAAACGGACAGGGCACGAGAAAAAGAAGAGAATTAACATCCTTTAGTAAACATTTTTTTTTTACAACAGACCTTATTTTTTTAAATTCAGTTACCAACTGAGTCCCTTAACAAAATAAAAGATGAAATAAATTAAGAAAATTCCTTATTTGCTATATATTGCGCCTCGCATACATGCTTTTTCAAATATCAAACGATCTTTAAATGCATCATTCATTAAACACCGGAAAATTCCCAAGATAGGTTTGGAATTTTTCCTTTCGCTACCAAATTGGTGAACCTCTACCAATTCAATGACTACTAATAAACCCTGCAAAATGTCAAGATATATTTTAGATGTCTCATAGAGATGAAGCCATTTTTTTGGGAAAGAAGGTATGAAGTCTAATTTTCGGATGTATATAGGACTAAAGACCAATCGTACGGCTGACTTAATGATCACTTTAAACAGGATAACTTGCACCAATTCCGACTGACTGAACGATTCAGTGAACGATAGTTCAGTTAACTGAACTAGAATTACCGTTTCTAATGTAAATATCAACTTTACACACCTTGTTCCATATGTGAGTTGTATGCCAGTCGACAGATAAACACCCAAAAAATAGTCTTCCACACCTTCTTTACCGTATAAACAATAGCTTCCTCCCTATGAAATGTCTATAATATATCTTGATTAATGATGTTCCCCTGGGGTATCTGGGAAAGTCAAACGTATTAGCCTCCAAAATATGTTTGACTTGCCACTACAGTCAATTTTCTTTTAATAGTTTGAAACTGAAATTCGAATCAAACACAGTTTCTACAGTTGCAGTAGATCTCGTTTCAATAGTCGAGTAGCGTACAGCACCTTAATTATAGACTGTCAATATTTCGCTTGTTGGAGCACAAAATTAGGCCAAGTTTCTTACATTGTTGACGTGATAGGCTTTTTTGGTTATGTGTAATAGCTGAAGTGTGCTTCTCTTGGTGCGTGCATCTAAGACAGGTCATTAATAGTAAGACGTCTTAGAATGATGATCATCGTAATCATCATCTTCATCTTTATCCTCTTGTCCTTTAGTGGCCAAAAGACTCGACAAGGTGTTTCTATATTCCTGTCATATACTACTTCCGTACGTGTTAACTAGCTAATATCCGTCCTGCTATCGTTTTTTCTATCGTTTCTCCCAGCTTAATCTAGGCGACTCAATGGTCACCTTCTTACGCTATCTTAGAATATGTCCAAGTCACCTCATTTGTGATTTCTATATATACAAGAGTGTGGCCAGTGTGGCCCTTATGTCGGAACTGTGAAATCTTCTTCTAAGTGTAGTTTTCTGGGATATTATGCCGTGTATATGTGACGTCTCTGGCCGACGTTTCGGATCCCGTTCCGGGGTTTATCATCGAGACTGGTGTGATCACTTCAGTACTGATGATGGACCCTGCAATGGATAAAGGAATCCTAAACGTCGCCTAGAGACGTCACAAATATACGGCAGAATATCTCAGAAAACTTCACACAGAAAATTCTGAACGGCCGTAAAAACCTGAGAATATTTTAACATTATACTCTGTCTGCTATTGTAAGTCTCACTAACTCTCTAGAAAACTCAATTCGGCAGCCTGTACTCTTGCTAATTTTGTTATACCTGTATTACCTGTTTTCTGCCGAAATCTCCGGAACTCAAATGTTACAATATCCAAACCTGCTTTAGTGTGCATGTAAAGAAAACATTTCAGATTTGATACTATAACACAAATCTATATTTATATAAATATAAATATTGTAATTCTTTTTGTCTTTAAAAAAAATAGGAATGCGTGTCGCATCAATATTCCTACCATTCTCAAAATAAGCTAAACACTTGTGCTATGAGAATAGGACTAACTTGATGAAGTCCTGGAATGGGGCTCGAACCGCCAACCATCAGATTACTAGGCGAGCGTCATGACCATTATACCAACAAGCTACAATAATAATATACATTAATAATAAGTTTCGAGAGATATAGAATTTCTCATCGAAAGTGAAGTATCTATATGATTATAATGAATAATCTCTGCAACCTAAACGCAAAATCCATCTATCACATAATCAAATTTATTTTATGTGTGCAACAGTTTCGCTAAAAATTAAAATTTAAATGTTTTTGGTGCCTCAAAGTAAGTCCACAATCCTCCGTCAACCAAGAAACGGTACGAAAATTGAAAATAAAATTGACATATTATCACTGAAGTAATTCATCAATATATGGTATCACACCTTGTACCTTGTCAGATTGGGTTAAACTATTTGTAAATCCATTTGGTCATTGTGTTAGATTATTCACCTGCATAAATAATGCAGAGGGTTGGAAGGTGCTACTAATAGGGGAGATTAAAAAATACGATAAAAAAGGTTATTGTGTGGCCTTTTCAGTGAGAGTTGAAAGAAATTTCACACCTTTTTTTTGTTTTATCATACTTTAGGCATGTAAACGTCATTTATACCATAACCTTTAGATTACTACCTGTGTAAGCTGGCTTACATGATCACTTTACACAATGCAACATTCACCAATTTCATCGTTAGAACATATTTATACGAGTATACATAATGACATTTTTTAAAGTTGTTTATATGTTCAAAATTAAAGCCGTCATATATTTGAGGGGATTATTCTAGAAAGATCTGTAGTCCTCAAGAAATATTATACATAGAACATTTTCATACATGTTTCCTACATAAAATATATTGTTTTGTTTTGAGGCTGGGCACCCCGACCCAGAAAAGGATAGGGGTGATTGGTATGAAACAGGCAGAGCGTGTGGGTGCGTTTTTTTATTTTTCTCATTTAAGTAATGTGGATGTTGGTGTGATTGGATCGACCCCTTGTGTGAGGTCGAGAAGCTACCCCTTACTATGCTGCTTCTTATTGTTGTATGGGTCACCACTCCGTATGTTATGGAGTTTGGAGTTCTCTTTTGCTTCTGATGATGATGATAAAAGTCGAGATATGTTTTACAGAATTTATTTCAGAAGAAAAGGTTACAAGTTATAAAATGTCGAAGAGTATAAATACGCAGTTATGAATTTAGTCGGCGAGGGCCTCCGGACAATATAGAGATAACTTGAGAAGTGAGATGATGTGGATTTTGTGTCAGTCTTCTTATGCTGTTTCTACACAAAGGAAATTCGATTTTCCGTTTACTCTTGGACGGAGTTGTGCTGAGACGGCGGAGTGCCGTGTCCTCTGCTTGCTGCGTGTTCAGTTTCCATTGTCCGTGGCCGTCGCACCTCTGTTGCATCGGCAGACTCGCCTGGTGTGTATGTGTTTCGCGGCGCATGTCGGGTGTCTGGGGTTGCCTTCGACACTGGCGCGTGTCATCTAAGACCTGTGTCGCTGACCCCTGCTGGGCGGCTCGTGTCGCGTAGGTGTGTGCGGCGTCGATGGCTATTTTATGGTAGTGTGAGTACACACTACAAATACAAGTATCAAGATCACAGTAGCTAGTTTCGGTCCGCAACACGTATTGTGCAATAAAAGAGAACAGTATTTAGTACCGCCTGATCTTTCACATAAGAAAAGCCGTATTCCCAAAGTGATAATACACTGCATATAGCTTCGTCTCTGAGAGACTCTTATAATTTATCTTCATAAAATAATAATCCGTCGGTGAACAATCTTGTAGTTTAGTTTTCAGAATATACATATAAAAATATTTTATAATATAAATGAATACATAATTTATTACTTCTGCTACTTATACAATATGTACAAAATATTAAGGTGAAGTTATCAGAAACTTTCACTTATAGTTCGACAATGGGTGAATTCTCGTCCATAACAATACAGTACAAGACCCTAACATTTCCTACAACTTTCCTTTGCCTGAGGCACTTTGTAGAAACAGAATAACAACACCACCAGGTTACACAGTGATCGAAATATTAACTGAAAATGTCTATATGACCATTACGTTGTACTTCTCGGGCAACGCGAGAGTATAAACTTAGTATTCTAGCGCTTGTCCGATTGTCAGTTTACAACAGTTCAGAGTAGTTGGACTACGGACTTCTTCATTGCCTTAGATTCTAGGATCTCTTCTGCTCGCATTGAGTTGTTGAGTGTCTAAATATTGCCAATTAACATTTTTTTAATATTTATTTACTTATTTATATTATCACAATTACAAATACACTTTTTACATTCACTAAAGTCAACGCCCCACTAGGTTAATACTGAATCCTGATGAAGACCCAGCTGTGAGATGAAACTAGTTGGTTCAAACTCAATAAAGTAGTGTTAAGCAATAAAGTTATGTTATTTATAAATATAATGTCTCACCACAATGTGTTTGCCTCAAGTCAACGTTAACGTCATCAGGAGAACGAACTGTACCCGCGGAGGTATAGTTCACATTGCACACTGACGATAGACGCAGAAGAAGTGAACACTCCACAATAAAGTTTATATAATTTACGCCCCCGGAAACAGTAATCAGTCCGCCCTGTGCCTCCGCGGGTACAGGTCGTTCTCCTGATGACGTTGAACACGACTTCAATGAAACGTCGAGAACAGTTTCTCGGAACAGCATATGGTTTGTGTAAAATATCCGTAACCATTGACAGTTAAATACATATTGTGTTATTCTCAAAAATTAAATAGTGGAAATAAATAAAGTTTTTGTGTTTTATTCATAGTTATTAAAAAACTAAGTACAGAGTTCATGTTTTAGGTATTTCCCACGTATACCGTAAAAATACATAGGTGAACTGGGCATAGTCCTAAAAGTACCTGCTAGATTGATACTAACTACTATTAACTAGGTGTGCAATGCTGAGAATTGACTTTCTCACTATTTAGATACTGCCACGTAATCGATCTGCCTTCCATCCCATGCCTTTGAAATGTTATATATTATTGTAAAATTTGTTTTAATATTTTTATTAAAGATAATTGAAGTGTTCCACATCCTAACTTAGGAATACCCTCAGATAAAATACCCATCAGAACCATTTCTAAGTAGGTAGATACATGATGAATGTGCGAATAAAGTTACAACAAAACCATGAATTTGGGCGTCTTTTGCCTACAACTTAGGAGCAAGAAAGGGAATCCCTTCCTGGAAAACGTTCACATCTCGCCAAGGAAAGAAAAATGGTCCAACGTAAGACTGCATCCGTTTGGTGATGCAAAGAAAATGGTAGAAATAAATTAAAGCAATCCCTAAATTCAATATGACCATTGTTTACTTTTATTTATTAACTTTTTGTACACACACTATTGGCGGGTTTAATGCCAGCAAGCAATTTTATTACTCCCTTTCTTTTAACTCTTAGCGTCTGGTTGCTTGTCTGACGAAAAAACTTTGTATCGATTTTTAACCCTTTTCCCATCGTGATCCAATCGAGCTGAAACTTTGCAAGCAGACTCGTGGCAACGATCAAGAAGATCTAACAAATTTTCGTTATAAAAATTAATAATTATAGTATAATTTTGGATTTTTTGAAATTTTTAATGGTTTTTTCATACAACTGACTCAGTTGTATGAATAGACTGCGACACATCTGACACTAAACCTAGTATAGCGTAGACACTAAACCTGATTATTGTATAATTTTGGATTTTTGGAAATTTTTTACTACTTCCTTTCGTAGCGTCGCCCGACCGAAGCCCAACGCGTAGGTTAAGCGCCAAACCAGTTTCCACTAGTAAATGGGAAAGGGAGTATAATAAAAATTTGGTTTTTATGGGTTATTTTTTTAATTTCAAATATGATAGAGACCTGTCTTTGGATAAAATTTCACATAAGTCTAGTGTTCCATATAAAAATAAAATAATAATAAGGATATAAAGTAATTTGTAATTTTGGCCGAGTTTAAGAATTTTGGTCATTTTTTTTTTAAATTTTAGTAGATAGTAAATTATTTGGTTTGTTGTGGTATATGTATAATTTTAAACCGTTACAAATTAGTCATGATCGTCTTGGTTTTGTTTTGGCTTGAGTTATGCGGTATTTTTGAGACATTCTAGTATAGTGTTGATGATTATCGTGTATTTCGTGTAATTTCATATCTTCGCCTTGTATTTCGCCATTTTCTAGCTTGTGAATGAGTTTTAGGGTTACGATTTTTGGATTTTTTATCAAAGTTTAATTTCTGTATTATTTAGTAAACCGTTTCAGTTCATCTATCAGTAGTTCAAATAGTAGACTATTTTAAGGATTTTTTTTATCGTCGAAGTCTATTTAGGTTTGTCATGTTTCCGGTTCCCGGAAAGAGTATTGTATATCCTGTTCTACTCTTAAGGTATGCCTTTTACATCAGAATTTTATGGTCTTCGGTATGGTTTCGTAGATATTGTGGAATATTCTAGTCTAGATATTTAGTTATAAAGTAAATTACTTTGTCTATATGAATAATCCATGAAGTGTCTGTCTGTGATGAATCCTAAGTATTTTGTATATTCTTGTTCAGATAGTCTTTTTTGTTGTGTATTTTTATGTTCATTTGGTGAGTTTGCCATTTGGCTTCAAAGTAAATGTAATTACATTTTTGACCGCTAAAGATAAGAACATTTATATTCGTCTACTTCTTTATTATGTATATGCCCTTGTTAATTAGTCATTTAGTTATTATCATTAGACATTAGTTTCAAGTTCTAACAAAGCTGGTAGTAAAGCACGGTGTTGTTTGATGGCATAAGGCAACCAATCACAAGCCTTGCCAACAAATGCTACAAGCAAGACCAAGAGTGGATGCTACGTATTTTGGATGACCGAGCCACTTTTCTATAACGTCATTCCTTTCAAACGCGTTTTGCTTTATAACCTTAAACTATTTTAATGTGATTTAAAAAATGCATAATTTACTTTGTAGTATATGTATTATTATGTGATAGTGGATATCATTCTAATAATTTTACGCCACCAATGCATAGAAATGCATACAGAATGCAAAAATAATATTTTCCTTTTAATCCTTATTTAAGGTTATTAATTTGGAATATAACAAAATTTTCTTGCCGGGACCTTGGTTGAATACGTTTTCCCGTTTTATATACGAAATTTCCCCCCTTTATCTGGTAAAAGGGTGGGGGAATATCTACCCCTACATGCGCTAAACTGAAACAATAGATTTAAAGCCTTACTTGTATAAGCTTCTTGGATAACGCAAATATTGGAACTAATTCTGGAACGTAAATCACTATGGCGCTGATAATTAATCCTGTGTAAAACGAAATTATGCAAAATGTTTAAAATTTATGTATAGAAAGAGATTAATAATACAAATTAAATACTTATTAGTTGACGGATCAAGTAATTTGTATTTGACTTAAGTTAAGGAACTACATTTTTAAATTCAAACCATCAAATTATTCGCTACGGAGAAATTTCTGGTAAAGATATCCATAATTTATCATGGAAAAAATGATTCGCATAAGTTCAATAATCAGATAAACACTTAAATAAGTTGATTGTATTATATTTGTGGGGTATAAAAGCAAAGGACAACTGAGAATTCGAGATATTATAGGAAACATAGCTTTTAAACTTATAGAAAATATAATTTTGGAAAGGAAAGATACATAAAATATAGAAAGAATAAACAATAATATATCCAAAAGAAATTGAGAATTCGAGATTTTTTAGGAAATATGATTTTGGAAGGGAAAACACATAAAACTGTGACTGCATTCAAAACATTAATTTTTTTGGATATCGCATGGATAGTTATGTCAACTAAACGAGTTGAAGGTCATAATTAGACAGAAACTTGAATATAGTTTTCAGGCCTACTGAGGTGAGTGAGGACTGAAAACGATATTATATAGTAAAGACAAATCATGAATTTATATTAATTAAATAACTTTGTATTGACCACTTGGAGTAAGTCTACGCCTATCATTACAAACTATCCATTACTTATTCTAGCAAACAAATCAATTTTTGAACCACAGAATATGTGATGTATTTTAATTTTTTAATTAGACCTCTTGGCGTGTTTTTATAAAAATTTTATCAAAAATAATTTATTTTATCAATATTTTATCAAAAAAAAAACAAATCATGGACGTTATGGAATTGTCGGATTGAGAAGATTGCGGAATTGCGGAACGATGAAATCCGATCGCAATTCTTGAGGTTGAGAATGAAACGGAGACATCATTATGTGCAGTTCCTCTAGATTTAAGAATCTCACGATCGGTCATCAAAACATATTTTTCTTCCTTTTAGATATTTTTCATAGATCGTAGATAGCGAATAGGGACTGGTGTGGTCGTGTTCAGAGAATGGACCGCACCACATGTTCAGCCTCGCGGAAGGCCTCCAAAAAGATGGAAGGACAGATGGGAATCCACCTCATAGGAGGCGCTATTCTCTGAAAAACAGACCATATTATTCTGTCCAAAGGTGAACGAAGAAAAATAACATATTTTAAAGGCACCACGTTGATTATCGTAGCGAAAACCATCACACCAACACAAAATCTTAAGTAAAACACACCGATGTTTTGTGACCTCTCCGAGGTTCGAACGTGGAATCCCTGGTTAGAGAACCCAATTACTTCGAGGACTGCAAAGTATGAAATATAATCATAAATTTATTGAATCTTGCGTGCATATTTACGAATATCTATATACGAATACGAATACATATATATCAGTACAAAGTAATAAAATCCGTTTTATTTTCCAAGCTCAGCTTGAAATCAGTTACATATTTTGAATTATGCAGCACATATTTCGCATAGTTTTTCTCGCGAACGGTAAAGTTTCTTGACACGGATAAATAGCCGCCGGGGACCGTCTCCCCAAGCCTCCCAGTCTCCACGACCCCAACGAACCACCCTGCCGCGGGGCTGGCCGGCTACTTATAGTTTCGTCTGTAATTTTGTCGGGTGAAAACTTACCCCGCATAAATGTCCGGCGCGTAAAATATTACACCCCATTTAGTAAGACGCTTGACCCGAATGGGGATGAAATGATTATAGTTCAACATTAAGAAAATATTTTCATTTTACGACAGTTAATTTTTATATTTTTTAAATTGTGCTTTGGAAAGAGTTTGAGGTGTGTCACAAATGTGTGGAAGTTTGATAAGGAAATTCACATGTGCTACCTGACTTCTTCAGTGTTTTAATAAATTTTGTATTTACTCTTAAGTGTTGTGTAAGGTCACAAGTAAATTCACAGCTACGAGGATTATCTTGCCTTTTTCAAAATGCACAAAAAGTTCCCGATGGATAGTACCCGATATTGTTGTGGATCACAAGATTCCCAATGGACATATTGGTTCTTTTTCTTTATCTGGCATAAATTACGCACATACGTATAACACACCTTACAGGAAACACAGAAAACAGTATTTTGACTATTCTAGTGAAATATTATTTATAGATGCAATATTCAGCTAAACAAGTGTCTATTTGTGCAATATTTATGTCACAAATTGCCCAAATTCCAGTTATCAATTTTATCTACCCACAATACCTAATTTTGTTTATTATTAAAATGAATATTGTAATCCGAAGCAAACTTTAAAAAGCGTTCACTTAAAATTATTTATTGAATTGATTGTTATCAATTATAATTCCTAAAAGTTAATCAGGAAAAAATCCAAAAACAGTATTAAATTATATATGGTAAGTAATAAAAGGCCAAGTGTTTTGTCGCATCACTATATTTTGACATGTTGAAATGAATCTGTATGCAATACATTCTTGAACGGTCATCAATAAGCAATTGACTTATAATGTCGTAGAATTTTATTAATAAACATATTTTCATCCCTCCAAAGAAGAGAGTGACCATATATAAAAAATATAATAATGGTAAACTGCATTGTAAAACTAACCATCCTCAAGAGTTTCATTTAATTTCCTTGAAATATCACGAAACTTTGTACACAAATTGTTCGCAATTGTATTAGTTCCCCTGGGTTTTTATATTCCCGATAAAAAAAAGCCTCATAAATGTCGGAGGGAGATTCCACAATACCCCGGAAGGAATTCGATGAAACGCGAAAGAAAGGCATTACTCCCACGTGGTTTAATATTACAAGGCCATCAGCATTCCAGCTGTACTTTGAAATGGAAGGACGCAGTCGTTATTGAGAAGTAGGTGCTAGAAACCTTGAACGGCCAGCACATCAGAATGCTTTGACATGTTTAATGTTGTGAAGAAAAAGCAGTAAAAATAAGATTAATAAATAGAAAAATATGATCTTCTTCTTCTTCTTCTTCTGTTTCATCTAGAACTGCGTCCTGTCATTGCTTGGAGTCTGTTTCTGGGATACAGATGTCCAGCTATCTCGGTTTTCCTGGGAATCTGGTACCAGAGGCCAGCTTATTCGCTGCTATTCTCACTCACTACTCTCTCAGAATAAGCTCTCTCCATATGATCTCTCCAGTAACGTCTTCTAGATCTTCCCTATCGGACAATATGCTCAAAGTCACAAGTCCTTCGTATTTCGGAATTCCTCACTCGATCTCGGATTGTCAGTCTGATTGAGAGTCTTCATCTCAGTTGTTCTTAGGAGATTTTTAGTTCTGATAGTGTCAGCCCTTGTCTCGATACCGTACGTCATAATTGGACGGACGCAAGTGTTATAAATCTTCACTTTGCTCTCCTTGAGCATGTGTTCGTTTCTCCAGACAGCATTAAAATATGATAATGACTAATAAACTCTTCTTGCTCCTTCTCTAGCTCAATTTGCTCAACTAAAATAGCTTGAAATCTGTCTGGGAATTGAGATTGGTTCAAAATGTATAGCCTGTGATGAGCGGTTTCGAAACATTGTCTATTGTCTATTGACAATGTTTCGAATGTTTCAATATTTTACAATAATACTACTAAACGTACCCGGTAAAATGGCATTGAGCTAGCACATAGGTACTTCGCATATACGCTTTTATCTGCTCTAAGCTCCGCTTCCACCGGGTGATTTCAAAAACCAACCCTGTCTATGTTATCTATATATATATATATATATATATATATATACATTGTAGTCAGTTGTGACTCTAGAGCCTCAAGCGTGTGAATCAACCAACCACCGGGAGACGAACCTAAACATCGCCACCAATGGGAAGCCGACGCGAGCGACGATGTATTGGCCGCCCGCGAGCTGAGATTCCGACCACATGCCGATCCCACCACTCTTTCGCAGAACACCGTAGCCTACGCAAATATACCTATTGTGCTCTGTAAGCCATTATTGTAATCATTCACAGCAATAAATCAACGTTTTAAAATCGTAAGTATTTCTTGCCATCCTGTGTCTCCATTTGTCCTGCTTTAACTTGTCATATACATTTACACAGTAAAATCTAGGGCATTTAATCAATTCACATAGCACTGCACGGTAGATATAATCTCTAATCATACAAACACAAACCTTCATTACCATTAATCTACCTATATAACCACAATAGTCTATTCAAATATCCACCTTATCTCTAATAACGTGTTAGTATTCAATATATCTTAATTACACTTATTGTCTATCAATACTCAAGCAAATAACAGTTCTAATTAACTAACGTCTAAGTGACTAAGCAGCGAATCATCGAATATTTTGGTAAAGGCACTGCAAGGCAAAAGGAAGGAGTCAGTCACGTGAAAGATGACGTCAACATAATGAACCGACCTGGTAAAGACTATAAGGCAGAACCCTCTGCAATTTGCCTCAGACCAATATAAGTAAAGAAAGGTGACTGATATTGAAAATACGGAAAGTTAAAGTTATATGGATCCTTATTTCAAACTTGTTTAAATGTACAGAGGTAGATACTCTGGTAAAACGATGATTTTTGTATGTTAGGTAATGCCTCCCATTGTGCAAAGGTAAAGGTTTGCAGCCATCTACTGAGAGTCACCCTTAAAGCACCAGAGCAGACGATGCGTGCACGTTAACTGATACCTCCACAGTAGCCTACCTCAACATCCTGGATGTTAGAGACCTATCCCCTTTGCAAATGCATATACCTTTTGATAATATCATTACACATACGTAACTCTTCAAACAGGTGAGCCTAACATGCTTACATTGTGGTGGTCGAGACCCCTTACGTCTCTAGCCGTGCGCAACGAGTCACCATCTACCAATCAGAAACTCCATGCTGGTAAATAAGCTCCGGTTACTAGCAAGTGCGACCACTCTTTTGCCGAAAGCCGTAGTCATTGCACGCATTACTTTCTGTAGTCAAGGTCAACTCTGTAAATTTGTGTCATGAGTATAATTCACATCTGTGTCCATCTACCTATCCTGCCCCTGCTGAAACATCCCACGCGTTACACGCGCACTCACACAATACACGTCACGTTTCAGCACAAAGAATCTGTCTTTGGACGGGTGGACATTTTCTTCCTCGAATAAAACATATACTCTCACACATAACCCGCCAAAATATTTTGGTATATGTTTGAAAAAACATTAAAAACTCATACTTTGGTGATTGCATGTAAGCTTGGACTTGGACACGTAAACTGCTCCCTTGTGTAAAATAAAAAAATAATTAATCATTTTTAACACCGTCAATGAAATTATTTTTAATTCTCTTTATTTATATCTTATTCATGATTTATGACTCGGGCATTGGATTAAAAAGCAAGTCGACTTTTTTAATCGTAGTCCATTTGTTTCATTTGATTCTCAATTTTTCTCTATATTATTTTGCATTTTTTTTCTACCGGAGACAGATATGTCGTTAGTTACAACAATTTTTCTTTAATACTCTTTTGGCCGTAATTATATTTCTGAAAACTTTTCCGTCAGCGCCATTTAAAAAACGATAAATCCACTGTAAAACCAGTAATTTATAGTTCGTAATAAAAAATGTATTTACACGAAATGGGAAAAAGTTATTTCAGGGAAAAATATCCATTTTGCATTGGGATAAATTCGCGTGTTTAGGTCTTAGCTTTGTTAAAAATTTAATTTCGAAATTGCCGTTTGCCTTCATATTTTCCATAAATATCAATCTCAGGTCATATAATCAGGGAACTTGGAAAACGTTTGTCATTAATAACTCACGAATTTTTTCAATTAATTACACTTTGAACGGGGGATATTTTGTTGAGAAAACGCAAACCTTTTTTATTTTACTAAAATATTTTACATTAAATTTATATTTATGTTGTATGTATAATTTTTTATTTTTTTAAATTTTGAAATGTGGAAAAAATTTACATATTAAAAGAAAAACAAATACACACAAGGTAAGGATTTTCGGATACCTAGGCATAGACCTGGTTAGAGGAGCTGATATATGTGTGAATAGATACAAGCCCAAGTAAACAAGGCAACAGCTTTCTCTGGTACTCTAAAATCCACAGAGGAATTGGAAGAATAAGGATATGGCGATAAAGAGCAAGATAAGAATAAACAAAGCAAGCATAAGGCCAATAATAACATACAGCGTTGAAGCAAGGGCAGACATAATCAATACTAAACAAATATGGAGATGAAGCTGATCTTAGCATAATTCATAGAATTAAAACAGGGTCGTTGAGCGAATGAATGAGGAAAGAATGGTAAGAAAATATATAATGCAAGTGTTGACGACGTCAGAAAGAGAAGGCGATCGCGGAAGACGTGGCATGACCAGATTAACCAGATGATGGAAGATGGTCCTGTTAGAAACCTCAACAACCGTCGAGCTTGCATGCGAAGATGTATGAATGTGGATGAGGCCAGAATTTTTGGATAGAAGAGTATGGCACTCTATACTCTCTTCCTACCCTCACGGGGAAACGGTGTGATGGTAAGTGAGTAAGTAAGCAAGACCTGTTTACTGAGAGGATGATAGTAGGTATCACTTGAGAAATATAAGCCGTGCCATAGAAAAAAATAATGCCAACAAAATAGTAATTGCTAATTCATGGTTTACTCCAACTTCGCGAGCTCCTGCGTCCTGCTTTATCTATTATTCATACTTTGGTGATCGCTGTTTGGTCAGCATCTTCACGTGGTCCAAACATCGAATTTTTCTTATTTAATGACGTTTATCTCATTATACGATGTGCGTATGTTGTGTTATTCATTGTTCTAGTATCTTAGCCAAAATTAATTTTCTTAAACTAGCCTAGATACGCCTCAAAATCGTTGTCGTTTCTGCGATTCGTAGTCGAGTGTGACGTCAGACAGGAGTGTGAGAACAGGCCAACCGAAGAGGTACAGTTCTCCCGCTCAGTTCTCAGAGGTTCTCCCACAAACATCGCAGGTTAAATTGTGTTTCTGTTGAACCCTCTGACAAAGGGCGACAGCGTTCGTTATGCGTTCTATTACTATTCCCATATTTTATAAATAGATATCAAAAGTAATGGTAAAGAATTTAGATGTGAAAATTTTTGTGAATATCAATGAACCTTAAAAATTTTGTGAACATCAAAAAACCCAAAAATCGTAAGTGCGCAAAAAAAAATTTATAATATTTTTATATATGTGAGGACCATCCTCCAATACTTGCTTGGTCTTTCGCGGACGCCCTATATTCCTGTAACTTTCAACACTTGCTCTATATATTTTCTTGACCATCCTTTCCTTGCTCATATGTTCTACACGACCAAACCATCTCAGCACTCCTTTCTTTATTCTGTCTACCACACTACAGCGAGCATTACATTCACTTCTGATTTGTTCATTCCTCACTCTATCGACCAAAGATTTTCCACACAATCACCTTAGGGATCGCATTTTCACCGCATTCAGTCTACTTTCATTCCTTTTTTGCCTTTTCCAGGCTTCACTTCCATACTTGCATTAGTTTAATTTATTTATTAAGATAAATATAATATAATATAATTATTAATAAAGATAAATTATATAAGTCCCATAGAGAGAAAACGTGTATGGAAGTCTTATAGGATGGCTCAGGGCTTATGATCTATACGAGATGGCTTAAGTGATCACTTAATACAATGTTACGCTAATAGCAGAGTTCATTAGAATACATGAAAGACACTGATTTAGATCATACAAATTTAAGATATTATTTATAACTTGTTAAGCTGGAACTTATACCTAAACAGTATTTATTGATGTGCGATACTATTTCTATTGTTTTGAATATTATTTACAGTAATTTTATTATTAAAAATTTATTATAAAAGTGCATTGTGTAATTATATCATATCCAAAATTTTCATAAAATATTTATACTTCGTACTCTAAAGTAACTCTAAGATCATCTATTAGGGTCTGTTTGTTAAAAAGTAAAATAAAATAAATATTCGTTTATCAAAGAATGCCGTAACGACATCTGCACACTTACGTAATATTTGTTCAGAAATATATGAATAATTTAAACGAGGAGACCTAAATACTCCTATTCACGATCGTTCTAGAATTTTCATTCAAGCCCACATCAGTACGCACCCCCACCCAGGACACTTTTCAGCAACTCCCAGCGCTGAAATGCCAAGGGAGGCGCACAAAAGGACCTCGCACAAAGACTGCCATGATACAACAACACACAAGTTGTTATAATAATGTTTTTGGAATGTCTAAACCATTACCGACCCTTCTCAGTGACAACCGAAATAAGTACCCACAATATTAATTCGGTACAAATGGTTTATTGATAGAAAAAGGTAACGCTCAGGCCGGGGAAATTGAATTAAACCATTAAAATCCATTCGCGTATTATTTTAATGTCGTCGCAATATGACGAATTGCAGAAGGAGCGATATTAACATAAGGCGGCCTTGAAACCATAAAGTAAGGGGTATAAAAACAGTGGCAGTAACACCCCGTTGAGTTGTTTCTCAAATAGATACAAAAAACACCTGTCACATGAGTACGAAACCTGCATCTTCTTGGAAATAAGTTTTGAAAAACAATGTCCATCTCAGTTTTCCTTTCATACTATTGTAAACAAAGTGGTTAACAAAAGCAATTATCAGAACCCCTGGTATAATATACTATGGAAACGTCTGGGATACTCTGAAATTATCTACTACGTTCGAGAGACATCTGGGACAGTCTGAAAGCGACGAGAACATTCTCTCACAAACATTAAAAATGTATTAAATTATCGCGGAGGTTCGAAAAACCAGCGTGTTTCGTATAAAAACCGGAGTCAGTGCCACGGTGAATCATGTTTGTTTTAACCGGTGATAAAAACCGTTAGCGAAAACAGGGTTACCAACGCGTGTGTGATACTAGCGTCAACAAATTAATCTAAGTGACAGATATCGGTGGACGTGTTTACGTGGTGAATTAAACAGAATATTCTAGGAAGCGATTTAAAAGTGTTTCAAAGACGAGTGATTAATTGCGAAATAATGTGAATTAAATAAATAATTAATATATCGATAATTCATTTCCAGTATCACGTCTCGTGAAAATAAGTATAATAAAATATTTAACTTTTCAATATGAATATTTTTGTAACGTGAAACGGTACAGATCACTCAAGCCTCGTAGTCCCTTTGGTCGGCCAGTCTTTCCAACATCCCTTATCGAGAGAACAATACTCTTACACACCCTCGTTTCAGAGGGTTGAACTCAGATTCATTCCGTTGCACAATTGGTCATTGTTTCGGAGGAAAGAGTGACCTTTGCCCCCTTAACCATAATTACCATTAATTTTAAGTTTATATTGAAACCGTGTGAAAACGAATCATTAAAATCCGTTTTAATGTTCGTTCTTAAATATGACAAATTATTGAAAGAGCAAGATTGAAATAACGTGACCTTAGAGAACAACAAGGTATCAGGGCGATTCCGCTAGAGACGATTCTTGACATCAATTTTTAAATCACAGTATTAGTTACGTTTTTTGTTTCGAATACAAAGGAAAACGTCTATATTTAATAAAAAAAACTATTATTTTGTATCTAAATTAATATTAAAATTTTTGACACGCTTCGAAACATTGACATAAGAATGTTTGATTCAATCTGAAAATCGGTGCCTGGCAATACTTGCGCAAAACAGCTGTTACAGTCAGTTTGCAGTTATATTTTACCAGTTAATTTTGTAGTGATTACATTCATATACGTGTTTCTGCAAAAACATGTAAGCACCTGTTATTAGTTTTTTTTTATATTATTGATCACAAGAAGCTATTATTAGCCCGTTGCACCCGCGATATAAAAGTTATAAAAGTTTTGTTTTCTCACAGAAATAAAATGCCAACGTTTTGAAACTTTGTAAAAGTAAGAAGAAATCAAATTAAGACTTAAATCAATCGTAATAAAAAATATGTTGTAAGTTGAATTGAAATAAACGTTATCCCAAAGTGGTTGCACCCGCGATCGTGATATTTGAATCGCGGGTGTAACATTTTTGACTCCTAACATTATAGTGTCCTTTATCATATTTTATTGATTTATGAAGCCTCGAATATAATATATGCTGTGTGTAATTAGTGATTTAAATTTAATACGTGTTTTTGTTACAATTTCACTCTTTTTTATAGAAAGATCAGTTAAAATGACAGAACAACATCGGAAAGAGATTTCTTCACGGAAATATAAAATAAAACTGAAAGAAAATGTCGAAATTCATGCAGACCATCTCCATCGAGAAAGGGTTTTTAATTCGAAATGAAGGGAAGTAATGAAAAGAAAAATGGAGGTAGATGAAGATTTGAAAATACTGACCAGAATCAGATCAAAAGAAAGAATGCGGGCGACTAGAACGCGTCGTAAAGAAGAACAAATCCAAATAACAGGCGCTAGATACAGCAATCCTCTTATGTTGGGAAAAGCAATGGCAAAAGGCATAGAAAATGACAGTGGCAAAGAAGAAGAAAAGTAACAAAAATGTTGAATGCCCTAAAATTACAAACAGTAATAAGTATAAGTGCAAATATTTAAAATTACGCAGATTATTACCCAAATACTTTGATAACTGGATGAAACTAAATAATGATTTTCATTCATACAATACAAGAGAAGGCGACAGCATAAGACTTCAGAAGAAAAATAAAAACACCTCACAAAATTGTCTAATGTACATCGGTCTTAAAATCTTCGATAGCCTGCCAAAAGCAATTTAAAACACAGTGAATAATAGCTTACCCATAAAAACACTTTTATTTTACTTCCTTTCTCATTTACTAGTTGAAACAGGTTTGGCGCTTACCCCACGCGTCGGGCTTGTGTCGGGCGACGCTAGGAAAAGGGAGTAACAAAAATTTCGAAAAATCCAGAATTATACTATAATTATTATTTTTTAAAACAAAAATTTGTAAGATCATTTTTATCGTCGCCACGAGTCTACCTGCAAAGTTTCAGCTCAATTGAATCACGGGAAAGGGGGTAAAAATCGATCCAAAGTTTTTTCGACAGACAAGCAAGCAGGCGCTACGAGTCAAAAGAAAGGGAGTAATAAAGAGGTTTAAATAGGAGTGCAATTTTTTTTAAATGCCTATAGTACGGAATGCAATATGTTTAAACCAAATCTTGTTTATATTCCCACCAAAATATGTTTAAATGAAATCATGTATTAGCGCACACAACATTATGTATGGAACTAATTAATTAAGATAAATAAATAACTAAAAATTAGTGAAGCGTAATATGCCTGCTACTCCCACCAAAGCAGTAAAAATTGTAAAAAGAATAACTACTGAATTCCAAGTTGCTGTATCTGACAAAAATGACTCCGCTAAAGCAAGGCCTCGGAAACTGAAGAATGAAGTCAACAGATTTGCGATTTCTATAATACGGATGATGTTAGCAGATAAATGCCTGAGATGAAAGATAGACGTTTAGAGTACAATTTTTGGAGACTATTGACGGTAAACACTTCCTTAAAATCGTGAATAACATAGCAGACGTTCAATTCGAAGACATTGTTGCAATATTGGAATATTGCAATATTGCCAGAGAAGAAAATTGATGGCAATAATATATTGATAAAATTTTCGGCGAATATTGACGTATTTGAAATGAAATAATTAACTTGTGACAAAAAAGTGTATTAATTAGTAAGACACATTATTTTGATCTCATATTTAATTCATTTATGTGCTTATTATGACATTTATACTCACTGAAGTTAGACGCGTTGCACCCGCGATAATTTGGCGTTGCACCCGCGATTGCTTTAAAAGTGAATAATTCATTGTTAATTTTTATTTTCTATAAATTTTTTAATTACTTCGGTTGCTTGACTTATCTTTTTTCAAAATATGAAGGTATATTATAATAAATGTTTCACAATTAACAGACTTTTGTGTTTGTGTACCATAATCTGGAAAGATGGGGCCGATTTTGTTGCACCCGCGATAGCACTTTAAATCTCCCTCATGACTATATTTATATATTATTTTAATTCTTATAAACAAATTAAGAGAGAACAGGTTAAAATGTAGCCATTCAAAGTAATTTCAAGAAAAATGTTTTTTATTTTATTAGTAAGAAGCTTTAAATGCGTCTAAATGTTGCACCCGCGATAATGGAATCGCCCATCACGTGATATTTTAGTCAAAAATGACGTATCAATAATTTTGTCATTGAAACCTTGTTACGATCATATCGAAATTCGTAGACATTGAAAAGATAACAAAAAAACAAGCAAGCCTTACAGTAGTCGCATATGATGTGTAACATTTGACATCTCACAATAAAAAATCTCAGTTTAGCAGCAACAGAAATTAACATGAACATTTTAAAAAGCTAATACCTATTTATTTATTAATTAATAAATACATGTAAAGAAAATGTATGTGCATTTATTTGTTATTGAATTTTGCCGCAATATGTAGGTACCGTATATCTACATACGCATTTTTATTTAGAAATGTGTTTGGACAAATACATGTTTTTAAATATTTTCGTAGATGGCGGTAGTGTGCCGCCTTACATATTGATGAAAACTTTGAATGAATATTTAAAAATAATAACATAAATTACATAATATTTGAGAATTTAAATCATTAAAGGTAGTTATTGTTTACATTAATGTAAAAAAGTAACCCTTAAAAATCAAGTTTTTACAATACTCCCTTTCTCATTTTCGGGTTTCGTGTCTACTATACGCGTCGGAATCTCCATAAAACTTACTGAGTTGTATGAAAAAACCATTAAAAATTTGAAAAATCCAAAATTATACTATAATTTATATTTTTAACGAAAATTTTATAGATCTTCTTGATCGTCGCCACGAGTCTACTTGCAAAGTTTCAGCTATATTGGATCACGGGAAAAGGGTTAAAAATCGATCCAAAGTTTTTTCGTCAGACAAGCAGACGCCACGAGTTAAAAGAAAGGAAGTAAAAAATGAAATATTTATTAGATAGTTTCGAAGATATAAGCCATAATATATCAAAATTTCAACATCTACACGCTTGACACCAGCCATGCAGCTTATTTCACTGCCACAAATTGCAGGAAAGCGAGAGAAAATATTTTAAACATAAAAAAACAAGATTGTATTTAGGTAGCACAAGTAATATTTTTTCAAATATCTGTTTATTTTAATACACCTAAGATGCGTTAAAAATGTCTAATTTATAAATAAAATAATATAAAACCTAGTTCTTACCATGTTTTTTTTAAAAAAGTCATAACCTCAGGACAAGAAATGTACTAAGACTAATTTTCAATAATGGAAGGTAATAGTAAGTTATGGTGGGAGAGGTTTCAAGGGGGTGTGAGTGTGAATAATTGTGACTGCTTAGACGTCTCAATTTTTAAATTAGAGTTGATCAGCATTTGAAATGTCTATACAGTACCTATCAATTATTCAGTATTTCAAAATCAAGTAATTTAATGTAATCACTCTTCTAATTTACATACAGATTACAAAATATTATGAACCAATACTACGGGATTTCAATTAGATAACCTAGAAACTTAAATACTGTGACGGAACGTGACTACGGGATGCAAATAAAACACTTAAACAATATAAACTTTTATTTATCACGTAAAAAGTTATTGTACATGAATTTAATTGGAACAGTGTTCATTTATAGTCAAAATTTTCCTAGAATATTTCTCACAATTACCAAAATGCTTTTTCTCCAATAGCACTAATTAACCCTGTTCTTATCGCTTCAATAACTTAAGAGAAAATTTTCTTCAATTTCGCAACTAGGTACTCTCTCGGTTTATTATCGCGGTGTCACACGCACCCTAGCTTTCTTTGGCATTAGTCCGTTGTCGCTTTCTCGATTTTTTGACGTTTCGAGAATCTACGACAACAGCCCAGTCGTTCAGAGATTTGTGCGGATCATCCTAAAACCATCTAATATCTTCAAATTTTAATGCTGTTTGGTTTGGAGTACTGTAAAATCATCGACTACTTATAATTATTTCCGATTACCACCTTGTAACAGTATTATAAACAATCAAATTATTTTTTAAAGGCTCCCTCTTTAAACTGTTTCTATTGTAGATATTTTATTTGTAACTGTTTATTTAATTTGTAGGTGGGTAGATATGTTTTTGAGAATTATTAATTATTAGAACGCTTCGGTGTTATTTGAAAACCTCAAGGAAAAGTAATTTTCCGCAATATTTTAAATATAGAACGACTTCAATAGTCGTGACTTATTGAACTACTGGCCCCAGGGTGGAAAATGTTCATTGTTATTGATATTTTATTGAGGGAGAGACTCTAGTGAATGACTCAAGAATCTCGTTCCCGGGGGAATAAGGATAGCTGGCTGTGGAACAGGATCAAATCGTGCCTTTATCCCGGAAACTATCTTGGAGTGGTTGCAGTGAAGTCACGTTATTATATAATCTGACAATGAATTATAAAATTGGCTCGTGATTCTGATTAAAGATTCTAAAATGGATATGATGGCTTTCAGATGTATTTAAATTTAAATTTTCAGTTACGTTATTTTCTAGTATGTCATTACTTATTATTATTATAAAAGGCATTTGATTGGTAATAAATCGATAAAATTAATTGTAGTGGTTGAGACCCGTGGCGATTACTAGCCGTAAGCATCGATTCGGCACCATCCAACAGGGTCTCGATTCGCTCAATTAGGTCCTGGTTGCTCGCAAGTACAACCACTCTTTCGCCGACAGCCGTAGCCATCGCACGCACTATTAGCTGTACTCCACGCCACCTTTATAAATTTGTGTCAATCACTTCATCTATCTATCCTGCCTCTGCTGACGTACCTCACACTTTACACGCGCACTCATACAATACGCGTCACGCGTCGACACAAATAATATATCTCTGGACGGGTGGATATTTTCTCCCTCTCAGAATACATACCCACAACACACCTAACCCACCAAAAATGTAAAAATCAAGGAAATTAAAAGCAACAACGCCACTACCCAAACAAAATAAATTAAGATTAACGCTTTTGTTACTGATATAAATGCCGAAGTGGAGATTTTAAAATGAATATACTTTTATTGAACAGTAATGTATTTGAATTTTCAGAAAAGCATATTCAAACACATCGCATAGTATTTTTATCGTGCTCTTAGTAAGGATTTTTCCTGGAAAAACGGCTGGCCGCGCGCTATGATAATAATTGTAATATTTCTATAACGAATATTATCATATTTGGTAAATTTTAATACGCCATAATATTCTATCCCATAAAAATATTTTTTTTTACAAAATATACGTCTGCGTAAGCGCACCCGCTGCACCTGCTAATAAAAATGCATAGTAAAAATGGTGGATGATGGAAAAATTCTGATGGCAAACTCAGCAAACGAAATTCCAACAAAATTCTAACAAAATCTTTCTTTATTAAAATAAATTTCCACAATTTAAAAACCACCTCATTTAAACAATATTTTTATATGTACTGTATTTTTATATCTAGGTATGTTCTGAGAACACAGTTATTGGATTTTGTCTCTAGAGGGATAATAAATTAACTTAAATAAATAATCAAAATCTCACAGAGATAAAAATATTTATATAAGAGACATCTATTGAAGTCTTTTTATATGATGGCCATTGTGTAGATGGTAGAGTGAACACTTAATTAAACTTACTCATACAGGTTGTAAACACTAGGTGATCTTATAAAAAAGACTTTCATACATGTTTCTCATATAAATATCAAGTTTCGTCTGTGTAAAACTTTTATAAGCCACCACATTCAGTTGTTTATGGAGATGTTTTTGTCCCAAAGTCCAACTCTTGCTCAAGAAGAGGGATAATTATTAAATAAATTTTGTACGTTTTTCATTGACATCATTCAAATAAAGTAATGATGGCTAAAGACTTATTGATTAAATGCGCGAACTAGGTAACATCAGAAATTCGGTTGACGCCAGTAGGTAAAGTGAGTGCGCAAATCGGCTGCCTGAAATGGCTGTCGGTCAAGGCGTGATACTCAGATACGAGTGGAGTGAAAATCGTCAGTTGTCAGTCAACCTTGCTTAGTATATGATGGATAGCGTCTCTAAACATGTTATTAGTAAAGATATTACAACAGAGTGTTAGTTAAATTAGTGTAAACTACTACCACATTTTAGGTCTACCGGTTTCGAGACGTACTCGTCTCTTCGTCAGGATCAACACTACACTACCATGTTCACGACTATATACCATAACCATAGTATTGTTAACCTATCACCAATATTTATCACATGCATGTTAATCTTGTCGAAGACAAGCATGCACTGAGTGCATGCTTGTGTTGCTACTATGGTTGTGGTATATAGTATTGTGAACATAGTAGTGTAGTGTTGGTCCTGACGAAGAGACAGGTACGTCTCGAAACCGGTAGACACAAAAACTGGTTGTGGTTTATATAAATTTATCTAACACTCTTTTATAATGTCGAACCACAATGTTAATGCTTTAAATATTAATAAAAGTAAAGATAGTAATTAATTTTACATGTAAAAAATGTGCAAATATAATTAAGTCATTTTTAACTTGTGAAATATTTTTATGAATTTTCATCTCATTTTATAGTATTTTCACTTGTATCTCAAATTACAGGCTATAAAATAAGTTTGAATTATTGACACATTACGCCTGACCTTACTTTAGACTTAACGACCATTATTTTTGAAGCACAACACACGAGAAGATTTTCATCGCCACTTTTATTGTCGTATGAACGTTAGGCTAGGCTTTACGGCGCACTCACCTTAACCTACCCACCTATTAATCACTCCAAAATTACGCCATCCCCATGAACATTAACATAAAATGTTAATTCCGCCCCTGGGTAGCTTAAAGCCTCCGCGGCCCCCCATAAAACCATCCACCTACCCCGTAAGACAGCGCGAATCCAAGGAGCCTTTGATAAATTATGATCCTGATTATAAAGTGGATAAGTTTGTCTAGGTTTGTGATGCTGCTCCGTCGAATTATTCTCGTCCGAGAAAATTACTCAAATCGTCTATTTATTTTATACATATCTTTCTGTGCGGATCTGAGATGTGGATACTGAGACAACAAGAGCGAAAGAAGATAAACGCATTAGAGAAGTAGCTCTGCCGGCATATGTTGCAAATCTCATGGACATGTGGCGGTCTAGAGCCGTCGCGAGCCTAACCGCATGCGTCGAACCACCATTCACCAATCAGGGCTCAAGGAGGGTAACCCGGTCCATCTCTGGCTGCCGTAGCATACACAATTGATATTCCTG
Source organism: Agrypnia vestita (assembly GCA_016648135.1). Taxonomy (NCBI): domain Eukaryota; kingdom Metazoa; phylum Arthropoda; class Insecta; order Trichoptera; family Phryganeidae; genus Agrypnia; species Agrypnia vestita. The sequence goes on along the minus strand of JADDOH010016203.1, from coordinate 34,672 downwards.
TCCGCAAAATCATCTGTGGATTTTTACAAATAAAGAATATCAGTTAATCATGAGTATCATTTTTGTCTTCTGTATCCACTCATTTCCGCCTCTGCTGTATTTATCTCACTCGTGATACACACGCAAAGCTCACACAATATCCGTCACATGCCGACACGTGAGTATATTATTGGACGGGTGGGGAAGAAAAAGCTCCATTTTGTAGAAATGAATGTTGAGCAACGACTATCTGTTTCTCACAAATACATTTATGTCACATGCGGATCTGTAATATTATTTATGTTAGTATGGTAAAATGTAGGTTAAATAGTTCGCAATTACTACTCGCCGAATATGGCAGCATGTATATTACCTTTATATCATGATTAATGAGAATATGCCTCCAGTTAAATAATTTTTTGTAATACATAGGTTAACATAATTGTAGAATTATTTAAGTTGAGTTCCATTTACACGAATATTTACCAGGTCAATAAAGCAGTTCATCTGTTCTGCTCATATCTTCCTGATTTTGAATGTATTATATTTAAAATGAAATCTTGATCGCTATCACCCATTGAGGATCTTTACATTCTCATGCAGTAGTTTTCACTAATGCCAACTGCCTTTGCAGCGAGTATTTCAGCCGTGAACACCATTTTTTATTACATCTACTACTACTTCATCACTTCATTATTAACCGAAAGATATGACACCATAATCTTCTAACTTGGTACACCATCATTACTTCGGCATACATCTTCTAATGCGTGCTGTATGGTTGTTGAAGGTTTTAAAGGGCCATCTTCCAATATTTATTGTTAAAACTCTCATCATTTTTCTTAATATTTATAATTGCCCCATCTTCCTCGAAGACTCGTAGTCGTTTTCCTTGGGGTTACCGATACAGTATCGTATGTGGACATCTTAGAGGAGATATTCGTTGAACATTTTTAGCCCAGCTGATAAGATCACAATATATTATCATCTGTAAAACGTATTTGACATAAATACATTATACAAACGACTATAGTACTATTTACCATATGACATTAACAAAATACTAAGGATTTCTTCTTATTTTTCTTCTTCTTCTTCTTCTTTAGGGGACGTAAGACCGAAGTCACAGTAGAGCCCCAACCAGTCCTTGAACTTTTTTTTTGTGATCCAGTCGGTTGTATATTCCTACCTTACCTCTTGCAGGTCTGTCGTGCCATTATCTTCCCATCTCCATATAGGTCTTCCTTTCAGTCTCGAGCCTGTTGACTAATGAATGAAGGCTTCGTTCGTATCTTCTTCTTCATGACTTTGTCTGACTTGATGTCACGCAATATTAAAAGTCAATTTTTAATTAATAATTTCGCTTCCCTGCAATTTTCATCAGACATTTAAAAATATATTTTGCTATAGGCATTCAGCACCTGCTCTAAAAATAATTTATAAGAGAAATGTAGGTTCATCAGCGAACTTTAGAAATATTCGAGGGGACATTAATCATTCCACAAACTTGATCCTTTGTGCATTCGCCCAAAACTTTTTTCCCCGAGGATAAAGGACTCGAAGGAGTAAAAAAATAAAATAAGAACTCGAAATTCACTTTTGAGTTTGGCGCAAAAGAAGCGGGCGGAAAAGGTTGTCTATTACAGGCATTGTGAAACTTTTGGGCTTCTGTCGTATTTTTGCTGTGCACTGGTGCAATTATTCTTGAAGGGATGTGTTCTTAGAAGTCCGCCCCGTGCTTGAATTCATAACACACACATAACTTTTGCAGTGTGAAAGTGTGGAAAAAAATGTAAGAAATGAGGAAACAGAGGCTATAGGGAGTTTTCGGTGATTTGACTACAACAGTGTGATTTTAATTCCACATTACGAGTTTTTTATATAACTGGATTACAAGACATAATAACATTTAAATATTTATAAATTTGACGTTAAATTTGTAGAAATTATTCATGACGATCATGAAACTGATTGATTAATTGAAAGATGATTAGTAGAAAAAAGGCAATCGGAACGGTTATATTCAGATAGTGAAAGATTGTAGTATACGAAACTCAATTATTCAAATATAAAATAATAATTTAACCTACGTAGGCAAAACTTATTTTATATTTTTCACACAAGTTAAGTTAAATAACTTTTGATATTGAGGTATATTTAAAGTAAATGCAGTACGTATTTTCTATATGTAAATTAAACAGTATGTACAACTATATGACTGACATTCGCAGAATAAGTAGGTACATGTTAAATATTATGCACATAAAAAATATGCTAGTATTCGAACTTAAAATCAATCATGAGTTTTTTGGTCCAATTTGCAAGGATAAAAATATAATGTTTCGGGTCACCGCTACGAGCTCAAAGTGAATAAGTTTTTTACAGGTTGATTGTGATGAAAGAAAATAATTTCCACCCGACTGGGAGAATTCTTACACGTTCAGTATGTGTGGTCGCTAATTTAAGCATTTTTAATGTTTTCAGCAAAACTTTTAAATACAACAGGTTAGCTTGGGGTATAATAATACTCACGTTATGGTGTTGTACTTTATTTCTTGTAGGGGCTACAAAGATCGTCGATAGAATGTTCATTTCTGTTACTTACCTACTAGAAAGCAAACACGGGTGCGCTGGCTAAAATGATCCTGCTTAAATCCGCAGTAGCTCCCGACCATTACAATTTTCTAGTAACAATGGGCTTATGGCGCCATCTAACGGGAGACTTGTCTGTATCGGAAAAAGCCGAAAGCAGAAAAATGGAGACGGACTACGCGTCTCTATGGTCTACAAGAGTATTTGTGAGCTACCTATTACTATAACTGTTATTAGCTATATCTACTTTAACAAAAAAACTTTATGAATATAGATTAAATTGGCACAATAGCTATTATAAAAAGTGCAAGTATTAAATTTTATGTCTGACGGTCTTGAAATGTCAAATTCTTCACACAGTATAAACTGTTCATAAAACTACAATATATATATGAGATAAATATCGTTAAAAGAATGGAGATTAATGGCGCAGCTGGTCTGTCCTGAAACGTTCAATATGTAAACAATCAAATGTGTCGTAAAATTTACGACAGCGCGCCCGATCAAAGGTTAACATATATAATTTGTTTTTTATGTTAAGCAAATCTGTGTTCACTTCAACATCATTATCGTCAAACATAGAAAGGTAAATCATAAAATATCACGTTCCTTACAAATCGAGAAAATAGGATACAATAATAAAGATCTGCAAGAGGTAGTCGGGTATCCAAAAGACTGGACCACAAACGTAATGCAATGTGAAGGGATGCATAGCACTATATTTAGAGTATGGACTTCTGAGTTCCACGAGGATGATAAAAACTATTTAAACACTATATGATTCGAAATACATAGATTCGAGCCCACTGAAGAAAACATAGCATTGTCGTGAGATTCAAAAACTGATAAGAACAGCCTTCGACTATGGCTTACGAACAGTCTGGAGTACTCTGGAAGCCAGTTGAATGCACGAATATATACAAAAAACTGAGAAATAGAACATTCTTTATAAAAAATGCGACACAACGCGCGCGCAGTTAGTCTTGTTGTGACAGTTGTGAAAACCGTATTTTCTGGCAAATAGTGAATCCATGTAGACTGTGGGAAAAAGTGTTTTGAGATGAGATGAGTGGAATATTCATGCGGCCAAATTGGAGTATACTGGTGCAGATAAACTATTTGAGTGATTTGATTTCTAAGTTTTAATTATTTACAAATATTTTAGTATGGCGGGCAATCAGTTTTATTTAAGTGTCAGCCTTCTTTAACTCCTGTGTATCGATAATGTAACGTAGGTCTACATGTCATAGAAAATTTGAAATATCTACCTTATTTATGAAAACTAAAACGTCACATTTTTTGTAATCATCGAATATACACTTTTACACCAAAATAACTAAATTAAACTATTATGAATGTACGGATTTTTTAATTAAAAAATATTTATTCATTACTCTAGTATTTTTGGCCAGTGTGTAAAAGAGAGCAGAATATTGCACATCGCAGTTAAATCAAGCAAGAAAGAGCACGACAATACCATACATTTCAGGTAGGACAGAGATGGCGGTTGTTTGGGTTTCGGTGAAATCGAAAAAAATATCGAAAGAGTACGGTAGAGTCGTGTAACACGTGTTAGACAAAAACGGACTGTGGGCGACTGAATTTAGTTTGTAATGATAAGTCGGTGTGAGCGCACGCAAACTCGATATGCCGTGATTTTATAATAATTTACTAAAATAATGCAAATATGTATGTTAACATTACATAATTATATAAAGGGACATTTAAAAAGTCTTATATGTATATTTTATCACATATTAAAAACTATGCCGATTTTTAATCAGGTAACGCTGTGTTACACCACCGTTCCCGAAGGTATTTTTTTAGCTCAGTCTTTTGAGAATTAACAAACCTAGAAAAGTTATAAAACCCCCAACCCATATTCTTATCGTTGATTCAAAGAAATCACAATGATTTTTCTCCAAATTCTAATCCCTGGCAAAAACTCTCTGAGCCTGTGAAGATACCGCCTATCATAATTCACGCGGGCAGGTGAACGTCGAGCGCTGATACCTTCCAGAACTGGTGTGGGGTGGAGGAATGCTGCCAGGCCCGTCCCAGATAGGAAGGTGGCCAGGGTTTAGGGGTCGTCACATTGAGGGTGTTGCGTGTGATGTCTGGAGGATTACGGGAATGGTAATCTGTCTCCAAGTCGATTTACCATTTCGTGTTTTTCTTGTTATCGATATGACATTTTTTAAACAGCATTTCCCTTACTCTCTTACACATGATTGGGGATTTTCTAGCACTCTATGTGTTTTAAAATCATAAGAAAATACAAGAAAGGTTAAGAAGTCAGTCGAACTGTATGAATGAACGAAGGTGTGAACTCGAATGTTCGCGAAATGACTTTACATTCATAAAGGATGACAACACCATTACTATCACAATCAAACGGTTTGTTGTGATAGATAAGAGATTTGAAAAAATGGGAAATTCAATGTGCTTATTGATCAGCGATATATTAAGAGAGTACCTAGCAGGTGTTCAATAGAGTATAAGTGTGGTCGCAGACATGCAAATATTCTGGACAAGCGGGTAGAAAGTGTTCCACAGACGAGTAATTAATTGAAAGCATCACAAATTTATTTGGTTAAAACCATTAATTTTTATAATTAATAAAAATATACCTTCCACCAAATAAATGGTAAAAATAAATTATTATTTTATTATTGAGTAGCTTGTTGGTCTTGTGGTTAGGACACTCGCGGGTTGCGGGTTCAAACCTCACTCCAGACTAGCAAGTTAGTCCTGTTTTCATAGCACAAGCGTTTAGCTTAGTTTGAAAATATAGACTATTGATATGACACGTATTCCGTGTTCACATATATTTAAAAAAATATATATATTATTACTTGCCAGACCTCACTTGGTAATAAGCTTTCGATACAAACGGACGCGCTCGCACTGCCCCTCGTGATGAAAATTTATAAAAAGACCCTGAAGATGCCTGTTGTGATTCAGGCGAAACGTCGGTTGACGAATAATCCTTCTGAGGACCAGATTTTGACGCGGGATACCCCCAAAGAAATTAAAACTCACATATATATATATATATATATATTAGGTCCTTACATATGAAATTGGCGTTTTGCCGTACTGGCAAATTTGATCTCAAATATCTTCTCTTTGGTTAGGAATTCCAAATCCAAATTTATACAGCTATTTACTCATGTATTTGTGTTTTGAAAATTATAATTCATTTGTTTTTTCCTCAATTGTTTTTTTCTTTGCGTCACTCAGTTTACAAAATGAAAAACTTGGAATATCGCGTTATTTACGAGTACGAGTTCCACCGTGGCACCAGTGCTGCAGAAACGGCTCGAAGGATTAATGATGTATATGGCGACGGTGCCGCAAAAAAAAACACAATGCGTTTTTGGTTCCAACGTTTTCGTTCCGGAAATTTCGACCTGCAGAATAAACCCCGTGGACGGCCGGAGACCAAAGTTGATAATGAAGAATTGAAGGCTATTGTGGAAGCGAATCCATCGCAAACTACGTCTGAGTTAGCTGCAGGCTGCGGTGTTAGTGATAAAACTGTTTTAATCCACTAGAAGCAAATTAGTAAGGTGAAAAAGCTTGAAAGGTGGGTACCTCACGAATTGAGTGAAGCAAATCAACAAACGCGCGTTGACTGCTGCGTTGCATTACTCAACCGGCACAATAATGAAGGGATTTTAAATCGAATCATTATCTGTGATGAAAAGTGGATCCTGTACGATAATCGGAAGCGCTCATCGCAATGGCTGAACCCTGCCGAACCAGCCAAACCATGCCCCAAACGAAAATTGACTCCAAAAAAGTTACTTGTGAGCGTTTGGTGGACTAGTGCTGGTGTCGTTCACTACAGCTTTCTTAAATCTGGCCAGACGATTACGGCAGATGTCTATTGTCAGCAACTGCAAACCATGATGGAAAAAAGCTAGCTGCTAAACAACCGAGGCTGGTTGATCGCTCTAGGCCACTGCTGCTTCATGATAACGCTAGACCACACACTGCACAACAGACGGCTACCAAATTAGAGGAGCTTTAATTGGAATGTCTAAGACATCCACCGTACTCTCCGGACCTTGCCCAACAGATTACCATTTTGTTCAAAATTTGGATAACTTCTTGCAAAGGAAAAAATTCAACTCCGATGGGGCAGTCCAAACCGCCTTCAAAGATTTTATTGATTCCCGTCCGAATGGTTTTTTTAGTAAAGGAATCGATGAACTACCTATGAGATGGCAAAAGTGCATAGATAGCAATGGTACATACTTTGATTAAATAAATATATTATAATAAAAAAAATCGGCTTTATGTTCCTCCCATACCAAACGCCAATTTCATATGTATATGAATATAAATAATAAATAAAATATTATATATACAATTATTTATTGTTTGAGGACACCTAAGGATAAAAATCATATTTTTAATCTTAATAAGCCTTTAGATATAGGTACTTTTAGTTGATCACAATTATTATTTGTAAGTAATAATTGAAAATATACGTATATGTTTTTCAATAAACGTGTTTCTTAACCTATGTATTTTATCTATAATTATTAAAAAAAGAATTCAAACATCTTGCAACGCAATTAATGAGCAATTTTCCTAGCGAGCAATTGTGGCGAGCAACTGTAGACGAGCAATTGTTGGTGAGCAAATTTCAGCACACCGTTGCACTTACAGCGGACTCTCAAAAGTGAACCTACCATTTCTGTCAGAATGGAAATTATAGATACAATGCACTAAAGCATTGTAAAATGTTCTGACATTGTCTCCCTTACCGAGGCAGTCACAAAAACTAAGGGTAGTTAATGGTAATTGTCAAACAGCAGATAATATTTCATCCAGCTCAAGTTTACGTTTCTTTGTACCCAGCCATTTATCAAAAAGTCTGGAAGATATTAGGGTGGCCCGGAATCAGAATATTTTCATAATTATTTTTAATTTTAACAGTTGGTGTTTTTAGAAAATCACGGATGTACCCATGTATGGTGAATATTTATTGAAAGAGTTAAGATCATCTAGTATTAACCCATAGGAGATAAACATATTATCTCGAGTCTTACTACGCATTATCAAAGTCTTTCGAAGGTCCATGTGAATCTAGAATCAGCTGGGCTATTCTCGTGGCTACTAGAAATATTGAGAAACTAGTAAAACGTTCACGAGGCATCACGAAATCAACTTTTTGTATAAAAAGCGAGCGAGCGCGCGTGAATCGCTTGTTGTTGCTTATTGTGACATTTTGGCGATACCACAGAAACCAGCAGCGATACAGTGCGGCCAGCGAGTATGGACTACGACAATAATATAACTTAACAGGCGTTTGGAAATAAGTGCGACCACTTACGTGCGGATCACAAAATTGGCGTGAATTAGTGCGAACCTGTGTGGAATATTTTAGGGAAAATTTTTGTGAATTAAAAAAAACGGTGCTCCGATAAAATTCAGTGAGTTTGTGTGATAATTAAAATTTTAAATTGTTTTAGTTTTTTTAACCGATTCGATTTCGTGACAATATTTACAAATTAATTTTAAAGCCAGAGTGGAGATTTGGAAATTTATATATTCAAGATAAAAATTTTATGTAATTAATATATATTGAAAGGCCGAAATCAATTTTAAAACTAGCACGATTGCCAAATTATTTTCAAATATGTTAATCTCTGTGTTCATCAATTGGGTTTCAGATTTAAAAAAAAATGAGGATGCCGGTTTCGCTTCAAACGCTTGCACTATAAAAATATGATTAAATAATAGTGGTTTCCTGAAATTAGGCACGAACCCTCGACCACCGTACTAAGGGAGTATCATAACCAGTAGGCCAACAAGCTACTCAAACTAAATTTTAGAAATTCCTCATTTATTGCGATATTAAATTGATGGGTTGGACGCAAGACCGAAGTGTTTCGAATTTTTGGTCCGAAATCAAAAAAGGTCTTAAGTATATACACCCGATTCCCATAGGTATATAAGATTTTGAAATAACATGGTCCACAGTAAATAACTATACGTACTTTATTTTTTTCACGAATTATTTGTGTTGACACAGTTTCCCAATTTAGTTTATAATTAAAAACAATGAAAATTAAAAATATTTTCAATATTTACCCATGATGAATGTGCTGAAAATAATTATTGTTTTTTTATTCGGATTCACACTTAGCTATACTATTTTTTCTTAATTCCAATATGTATGTAAAGAGAGAAGAATTCCTACCCGTCTAGAAGAATTCTTCGTAGAAGTGTCGCGAATATTTGGATCTTTCAATCAACCCACTAAATGAAAAATATTAGGGCAAGTAATATTTGAATTTCAACAATGTTTGAAGTTAAAAAAAAAGTTATAATGTGGAACTGATATGCAATTACCACGACAGATAATATAATTTATATAATTATTTTGATTAAAAATATATGAATGCTTTTGTCACTTGCCTAAGGGCGGGATATTGTCTGGGGGCGGCTCTGATCCCTAATTGTACAGAATCTGCGCTACTTTCTCGCTTAATCATCCCGGATTTATTTATTCAGCGCGCCAGCTAGCTGCTTGTAATTGTGGTAAGGGTAGTTGTTAAGGGCTGTATGTCGGCTTTAGTTTGTAAGGTAATAAATTATTAAAATATTTTTTTCAGTGCTTAAAATTACTTTACGAAAGTTTTTTTCAAATTAAATAAACAATGGATTTTATTTTTTTTAATGAAAAAGTATTTTAGTGTTAATTTGCAATTTTTGAAGATGGTTTCAAGATTTTTTAAACAAATTGGATGAACTTATTATGAAAGTATAGAGAGAAAAAGTAAGGTGCAGCATATAAATCTGATTTAGAGATTCAGAAAACAATTATTAAAATAATATTAAAAATAAGTAAAGAAGATACTATATTAGAAAAGGAGCTTATTGGTCTTGTGGTTAGGACTCTTGCCTCGTGATTCAAAGGTCGCGGATTCGAATTCACTCCAAACAAGCAAGTTACTCCTATTTTCATAGCATAAATACAAGCTTAGTTTGAAAATAGTAAGAATATTGATGTGACATGTATTTTGTGTTTCAGAAAAGTGGATGGTAGTCTCTTATACGATGGCTCACGCCTGTATGAGCTGATTTAAGTGATCACTCTACACAATGCAACGTTCACCAATTCCATAGTCAGAACATTGATTTGTAAAGCGACCACTTAAACTAGCTCATACAGGTTTGTAAGCCCTGAGCCATCGTATAAGAGACTTCCAACCACTTTTCTCATATATAAATTAGCTTTGCCTCTGTGATAATTTTATAATTTATCCTTAATTAAAGTAAAAATTATCGGTTTGAGCCGTGATTGGAAGTTATCTCGAATAAAGTAGCTTGTTGGTCTTGTGGTTAGGGCTCTCGCCTCGTGATCCAAAGGTCGCAGGTTCAAATCTCACTTCAGACAAGCAAGTTAATCTTATTTTCATAGCATAAGCGTTTATCTTAATTTGAAAATAGTTAGAATATTGATGTGACCCGAATTTACGAACACGAATAAAAAAAAATCAATCGAATAATCGATTATATTATTTTGAGAACATTTATTCTTCTTCTTTTTTCGTATAGTGGGAGATTAGAGGAGGGGACCATTTACCACCTTTATATTGCTGTGTCTACAAAAAGTAGAAAAAAAATTTTGTTCACCCTTAGACGAAACAAATTTTAAGATTGCAGTTTGAAAGATCCTTGCAAAATCGACATCAAAACCTTGGACACATTGGCAGCCTAAGTTACCGAAACGGAATCAGTTACGCGTCAAATTCACGGAAACCCAGGTACCAGAAACGTGATATTTTTAATGGGTTTCAGAACATAGCGTAACCGCGGTTTTTGTACCATTTACAGGGTTACGATCCACGAACAGCTGAAGCCACCCCCGGCTCGCCTTCCCGATTTAATACAATATTTGAATCACGCACAGCCACGCAATACGGAGATTAAGGCTTATCTTTATTCCACCCTAAATACACCCCTTCCGTATTAGCGGGCCGGGTTATACCGAGTCGGCTAGATTATTTCTGAGCATTATTGCATATTCACAAGAAAAATAACGGAAAATAATGTATAGTTATGTCTAAATTGCCATCACTGTATGTACGTTCACGATTTGGATAATGTCGCTAATACGTTCGGAATAACACACCCCCTATCGGATTGAAAATACAATACGTTCGGGGTTGTTTCTTTGTCGCAGTTCTTAACCTTTCAGCGGGCGCGCCGCATATTTTAACATGACATTAGTATAAAAACAATGATTTTCGAGATGATCTATTACGTGATGTTTTATCGAGCTATTATTTTAACACTACAACGGGCCATTTGGCCCAATTTCAGTGCGAAGCTCATAATACCCAGGCTTGAAAAAATCTCTCAGATATATTATGATCTCACTGGAAATTGAACCCAAAATTTCTTGTACCAAAAGGTGGTGGTATGTATGGGTCGACCGTGAGGGTCGTCATTTTATGAAATAAAATTGAAAATACAAGACGGTGTGTCTTTTTTTGTAGTTCTTAACCTTTAAGCAGGCGCGCTGCAATTTTAACATTAAATTTGTGTAAAAAGAGTGATTTTGAAGAAAATCCATTATTTGACATTTTATCGATCCTTTAGAAAAATAACCAGGTTTGAAAAAATTTCACAGATATATTGAAGTCTATATAACTTTTTCATTCCATAATCTCGAAATCTTCCCCAAACATACATACATAGGTGAAAGTATGGAGTATGCGGTAAGGGGAGGCACGTAAAAAGAGTAGATGAGTTTTGAAACATACTTCATACACAAGACAACGGGATCGAGACAATCAAGAAGAACAAGACAGAATTTAAATGATGTCACGATAGGCTTTTAGACTTTCCTTACTCGTGTTCATTGTATGATAACAGTTGTTTTGTTTTCACTTGCTCCCGGAGCTTCTCTCCGGTGAGAAATAAAAATATTATAGTAAAAAAAGTAGGTGAGTCTGCAAACACAAGACAGCGGAATCAACGCCGAAGAAAAGAACAAGTCAGTGATGTTGGATACTGTCGAAACAGACAAGGGAAAAAAAAAAGGTGGGGGAGATGTCAAGGGATAGATAGCGCTCTTATGTGACTGGAGTCATGGACTTCGAGTCTCATGAGACCGGTAGGGAAAAAATAAATTATATTAACCTCTAACGTCCTAGGGAGCTAAATTACTTTTCTTTTCTTTTTTTTAAATATTATTTTTTTAACCCTATATCACTAACCGTTAGTCTCACACACTAGATGCCTACGACGTATTCGGTGTTTAAATATTTATATTCCTGGTGCAACCTCGCCCCGTTCCGTTCAGAATTTGTAGAAATCAGTGACCCACTTGTACTCATCGTGTTACGCACGCTATTTAGTTCCTGAGATTTAACATGTTATTACTGACTTTCATGAATAATTAAACTACTCAAAAAGCACATGTTCTTTTAATAATGAGACGCCAAGTGTCACCAACGAATAGTCATCGAAGACGTTGAAGAAGTTGCTGGAATCACTGTTCAATTTGTTCAGTTTAATGTTCAGGATCACAGTCAAGATTTCAACGTTTTATATTAAAACCTCTTTGCTCCTGCACCAAGGCCATTTGGTTAGTAAGCTTTAACTAGATGTTGTCTAATGTAATCCATTTTTACTCCCTTTCTTTTAATTCGTAGTGTCTGCTTGCTTGCTTGTCTGTTGTAAAAATTTTGATTCGATTTTTAACCCTTTTCCCGTAATCAAATTGAGCTGAAACTTTGCAGACAGACTCGTGGCGACGATAAAAATGATATAACAATTTTTCGTTTAAAAAAATAATAATCGTAGTAATTTTTTTGGATTTTTAGTATTTTTTTATTACTCGCTTTCGTAGCATCGTCCGACTTGAGCCCAACGCGTAGGTTAAGCGCCAAACCTGTTTCTATTAGTAAATGAGAAAGAGAATATAATAAAAACTTGATCTTTATGGGTTAGTCTTTTACTCCCATTCTTTTAACTCGTAGCGTCTGCTTGCCGAAAAAACTTTGGATGGATTTTTAATCCTTTTCCCGTGATCAAATCGAGACAGACAGGCAGACTTGTGGCGACGATAAAAATTATCTAACAAAATTTGGGTTTTAAAAAAATTAATAATAATAGAATACTTTTGGATTTTAAGAAATTTTAATGGTTCTTTCAAATTGGAGTCATTCTATATGAGTAATTAGCCGGACGCGTGTATAAACACGGAACCTGATTCAAAGCGAAAGGGAGTATTGTAAAAAATGGTTTTTATGGGTTCATTTTTTGTTTTTAACTAATAAATATTAAAATTTCATTTCCATTGTCAGATTAATATTATTCAGTTACACTGTAATTTGAAAATATATTTAGCGGTCTAGGGTTAAACTTGTATAAATAAACCGCCAACAATTTGCCAGTGAAATTAATTTTGTCCCATCCGATAGCACCCTTCTGTTTGGTACACCTAAATGTTTTTATCAAGGGAAAATATATAATATTAATAGGATATTTTCCTACTAGCCAGACGACATCGCCTAAAGCGGTTTTACATTATGCTCTTGGCAACATCTATTTTTTTGCCATAAAAACTTATGTCATTAGAATGTTTGAAAACAACGTTGAAAAATTAAACTATACAACAACCTGGGGGTAGCATAACTTTATAATGACATACATTAAATTAGATAAGCCCTAAGCAAAGTAAGGTTTACACTCGTAAAAAGAAATTTCAGATAAATCAGGAAAAAATAATGTTTTTATGTTTTAAGAACAAAATTACTGGATTTTGTGCCCAGAGGTATTAATTAAGATAATTTATAGAAAAAAACTTCTATGGACGTTTTTATACCTGTATGAGCTGGCTTAAGTGATTACTTTACACAATGCAATGTTCAGAATCTACATATAAAAATGTTGTTAAAAATATATACTGGTCTACATCAAAGAATTAATAAATTGAAAATAAAAATTTTCCGGCATTTTCGTAGTTTGTACATATGTAAATGAAGAATATCGAATATATAAATAACATTTCTTTATATTAAACTTTCAAAACATATGTAGAGTAGGTACCATAACCAGCTAAGAAATCTATGTATATGATGTCATGAGAAGAACTAATATAGATGTCTCTTTCGCGATGACTGGACCAAAATAATAGAATAAACTACCTACTTATAAACTGAGACAAACAGACATACGCATTTATTTAGACAATCATATAAAAAACCTATAAAATCAGACCGTTTCAACACTACCTAATGTTTCCCACTCCTAGTTTGCACTAGGATAAACAAATACTTTTTCTTATTTCCGAAATTAGAAATTTGAGAATTAGAAAATGTTTTAATAGTAAATTGAATATTATAAATAACCAGGTCCTTTTTACAAATAGTTATCTTAAAATTTATTTTCATGTTAAGTAGGTACTTTATTATTATTCATTTTCCATATATAATTTTTAATACTTCGATTTTTAAATTTAAATTTTATATCGGTTTACACGATGATTTTTTTTCAATAAAAAAGTGGTGTAAACAAATTTTATTTTTATAAATTATAAATTAATATTTTTTTTAATTAACCCAGTAAAACATATTCTTTCCAGGTATGGTATATGTACTTTGAGACAATTCATTTTTATCGCACATTATTTTCTTTTAATATCCGAAAAACGTCAGAAAATTGCTCTAGTTTGTAATGTCTTTATAATGAATGCAAAGTTCTACCGGTTATGTAAGGAACATAAGCCCGAATTACGGAATAACATGTAAGCTGTTTTGTGTAAACCGATTTAAGTTGTTAAGAGATCAATTTGTACGGCGACGTAAATTATTTCATGGAAATATTATTGGATATTAATGGAATCCAGAATAATTATTCGGAAGCGGGCCGTCGAAAATTTAAAAATATTTACGAAGAAACTAGAGATGTAGAACTTTTTTTTATACATATTAAAATTCTCTTATTTCTCTCATATTATCTCTTGTCTCTTTGACGTCATGAAATTTCAAGAGACATTTCAAGAGCCTGAATTAATTATTTACTTATTATATTTTTCCATCAATTTCTAATAAAATACTGGGTGTTTCAGTGAGAGAAGGTTTTTTGGAATTGATTTTTATTTAAATTGTTCGAAGAATATTTTTTGTCGTCGGAAGAGGATGGAATCTTAAGTGGAAAAATATTCAATAGTAGTCTGGCTATTTATTATATTTGAATTAATATTAACATATTTTTTAATTTCAAGTATTTCTTGATTATTTATTTGTGGGATAAATTTTTTAAACATGTATTAATATTAAATTTACGGTCATATTCTATTAAATGTTTTGCAAAAACCCACTCAACATTGCTAGGTAAAGCCTTAATGAGTTCTTTAACCCTAGTTTTAAAATTTCTTATTGTTTACCAATATAAAAACGATCACAATCGTTACAACTAATATATTGCGAATTAACGTAGGTATCAACATTATTTTTTTTATCTGTGCATGCAAACATTTTATCGATTGGTAATAATGATAGCCGCCTTTAAGTTGGTTCCGCCAATTGAAGTAGAGCAGGTTCTTTTTCATTTGAAAAATCGGCAAATTTCGGCCACGCGGACACTAAGTATTTCCAGTTATGAAGCAGAATCCATCGGCCAGCGATAAAGTTTCCCGACTGGAAGGGAAAAGAAACAAATATTTAGTGGGCTATACGACGTACCCTTAGACGGGTACCCCTCAACATTGCAGCATTCATTGATTTCTCTAGTTCTGCTTCCACTTTTGCAACTAACACTGAATTTTTATTAATATTGTTACTGTTGCTGCACTATTATTATTATTATCACCCTAACTGGTAGAGGGCTCCATCAAAAACCTCAAAACCTAAAAAGTGGTGACCCCGACGTGATATACCTCACAATATACGAATTATCATGACATGATAATTTTAAAGAGTACATTTTTAATCTTAGAAATGTGTGGGGTGTAATGTTTTCTGATCAATGTTCCCAGGTACGGCTTATGCAATTTCCGTGCTGGTATCACTGCTGACACTACGAAGACATTGCCCCTATGCCTTTCCATGATGTAGTCTTTAGTACTGCCATGGAATGGTAAATATAATAATGAATTCATGCTGTAATAATGTAACGCCAGGTCTGTGCTTTGATTACCTTCTTATTAATTATTATCTTCTATATTTTTTTCATCTATTATTTATATTGCGGTGGTTTGAAGTAAGAAGACCGGTCGGAGGTAAGTATGCGATTCTAATTGTCTAAATCCTTGTACTCATGCTTTTTGACTGACATGCTGGTGTGATGCTGGTCTTAACAATAAACATCTAAAATTACCATTACATAAATAAAATGTTTTAGAGATAAAAAATGGAAATAACCTTATAACTTTTCAAATCCCTGAATTGTTTCCATTATTTAAATAATTACTGTTGTAAGTATAATAAAGAGTTGGCAAGAAGTGCGTTTTTCAGAATGAGGTCATTGTTTTCTAACGTGCCTCCAGCCTTCAACTTAGAATGCGTTTCGTTCGGTGTTATATTTTTTCCATTCTCTTATGTGGGGTGGAGACATGGATACCAAACCGAAAAATAATCCGCTAAGTCGAGGCTTTCGAGATGTGGATCTATAGGCGCATATTGAATGTTTTCTAGGTGGATAGAATGACGAATGATAAAGTCCTCCGGCGTATGGAAAAAGAACCGAGAACTATCAAGACAAGGAAGCTGGAGCATCTCGGACATATTATGAGAGGACCAAAATTATTTTTAAACCAACTTATCATCCAGGGAAAAATAAGTGGTAAAAGAAGCATAGGGAGATGCCACATGGCTGTGTAACTTGAGAGATTTGAAAAACGTAGGTAATTACCAGAATGATCGCCGACCTCTGTTAAGAGATGGCATAATAAGAAGAAGAAGTGTAATATTAATAACTACTCTTCATAAATGATAAATTTCACGTGCTATCATTGAGACACCCTGTATATTTACGATTGAGTTTTCAGAAAGACAAAGATGAAAACGAACAGCAAATAGCCATTTCAAAGTAAATATTATATTTATTTGATTTAGCGTTCAAATACAGTTTTTCTTAATGGTCAATTACGCTTAAGGATCTCGATATTATTATTTACTTAATGTACAAATTTGCTTAGGAACGGAAAAGGTTGGCTGAGTTTTTTATGAAATGTTTTTTTTTCCTGGAATATTCTGGACGCAAGAACAAACGTAAATATCTTTTGTTTCGTTTGTAATGCCCAGATGATTACGGGAAAAAACTGAATAGTTTTTTGTTTGTATCGTAGGTACGATGAAGCGATATAAAACAATTCTTGCTCGTATCGGTCTGGAAAAAGATTTTTTATTACATCATTAACTAAACATAGTTATTTAAGTAGACGAATAGAAACAAATGTGCCTCTTTCCGATATACAAAACTTAGATAAACGTTTTTGCAGCTGATTTTTATGCCAGCGCGGAGATATTATAAATAAAATACTTTTAACATGTATGTAAAAGTAGGTTCTAGGAACACAGTTACTGGATTTGGTGCCCAGAGGGATGATAAATTAATTAAGGATAAAGAATAGAAGTCTCACAGAGACGAAGCTATTTATATATGAGAAAAGTAGATGGAAATCTCATTTACGATCGGTCAAGGCTTACAACATATATGAGCTGGCTTCAGTGATAACAATTTTTATTAATCAATTAGAAAATATTAATACACACGATTTTTATGAACAAGAGTGACGTTTTATTTCATTTGTTTAAGTACCAACATAAATCTATTTTGTTATTGACACTCCACATTTGAACACCCCCACTTAACAAAATATCTTTCAACTTAAATAGTTTCAATTTTCAAAATTTTTCTGTGACAAAATTACCAAATAAACAATAACTGTAATTTGGAATAACCCCAATCATCTTTAGAAATTTGTAATGTTTTGTTGACAATAAACCCTTTGTTAATAAGTCAGCAGGCATTTCTGTATTTAACCCTTCGCTACGAGCCTTGCGCGATAACGTACTTTATCATTAACGTCGAGCTTTTTATTTAGCACCCACTTGCACCGCACTATTGACACATCATATCGAACGTCTACGAGCTCATTGTACTGGAATGATTTCAGTTCTTCTTGCATGGCTGACTTCCATCGTTTGGCTTCAGGTCCATTCAGTGCCTCCGAGAAGACAATCTGCTCCGTTTCTGGAAAAACATCAGAGACACTCGTAGCTTTAAGACCATAACGCTCGGGAGGCTTTCTCGTTCTCTTTCCTGATGGAATTTCTGGAACATCGTGAACCTCGCTCGCAAAAATATCTGTATCAACATTTGAGTCCGTGAGGATCTCATCGCTATCTCCAGAATCAGCATTTGTGTGAACAAATGATGTACTTGGGCTTGAACTGTCCAGAGATTCATTCAATGTAGTATCCCCCACTGAATCTCTGCTCCTAGCATTAGTTTCTAGGTCATCTTCACTCATGCTTTCGGTTGCTTTTTCTTGCGGAATCCAGATTGTACTGTCTTTTTCTTGACATTTTGTGTGCATTTCTTCTTCCATTACTTTTACATCTCTTTTCACAGTTAACAGTATTTTTTCTTGGATTATGAACACGATATCCTGTAATGTTTTCTGAATATCCAACTAGGATATACTGTTCTGCTTTTCTGTCCCATTTTAATCTCCGCTCTTTCGGGACATGTACCATTACTGTACATCCAAACAAACGGATATTACTTAAGTCGGGTTTCTTCCGATACCACACTTCATATGGAGCTTTATTTTCTTAACTTGAAGTGACACATCTATTCTTGATGTAGACTGCTGTATTTGAAGCTTCAGCCCAGAACTTTTTATGAAGTTTTGCATCGAAAAGTAAGCATCTAGCTTTTTCTATAACGGTTCTATTTGCTCGTTCACAGACACTATTCTGTTCTGGAGTGTATGCTGCAGTTTTCTGATGAATAATTCCTTGCTGTGCCAAGTAATTCTCCATTTCATCATAATAAAACTCCCCACCATTATCTGAACGAAGTATCTTTATTTTATTATTTTGCTGGTTCTCAACCATAGCTTTAAATTCTCTGAATCTTTTAAATACTTCATTTTTATGCTTCAAGAAGTATATAAAAGTCATACGACTATAGTCGACAACAAATAAAAGAAAATACTGTGAACCTGCAATTGATTTAGTTTCCATAGCACCGCATGTATTATCTGTAGTGTTTCAGTATACTCTGGACGATATGTGAAAATGGTAACCTAAACATTTTACCTTCACAACAGATTACACATTTATCCTTTGTTATATCACTAGTGGCCGGGTACGACAATCCATCAACTATGCCATTCTTCATCTTGTTCAAATCACAGCTATTAATATGTGCTAATTGCTTGTGCCACAACTCTGCACTTGCTACTGCTGGTGCAGCTAACATAAAATCTGCTTCTCTTGTCTTAAGCTTGTATACTCCGTTAGTCGATTCTGCAGCTGCTACCAGAAGATTGTACTTGTTTCGAATGTAACAATGACCTTGATTGAAATCAACATTGTTCCCATTTTTGATTAATTCACTCACTGATAGCAAGCTAGTTGTTAAACTTGGAACGCAGAGTACATTTTTAAACGTAATGTCATATTTATAATTAGTTGTTAATTGTACGTCTCCAGAAAACACAACTGGCACATTTGTATCATTTGCAACAGTTATTTCTGATTAAAGATATTTCTGATTTAATCTTTTTAGCTGTCATATGTGCGCTGGCGCCGGAGTGAACGTACCACTCATTTTTATTATATTTTCCATTCAGAAAAACCATACTAAAAGCATTTATTCCCTTATCTTTCTTTAAAAGGGGACACTGATTTTTAAAATGACCTTTTACATTACATTTGTAGCAGATTATTACTTTTTTCTCTCCTGTCATTTTCGCTGTCAATTCGCCATATTTGCTAGTGTTGTTACCCATTTTAAAATGTGGTTTTTTCGCAGCGAATGCAGTGCCGTTGGAATCTGAATTGAATCTTGCAACTTCCATATCGATTAATTTCGATTTAATTGCATCCGTGGTTATCTGAATACCCGAGTGCTCTATGGCCATGATCATGGGTGAAAATTTTTCTGACAAGCCTGCCAATAATAACGAACCGACCCACTCATCTGTGATTGCAAATCCTGTACCTTTTAACCTCTGAGCTGTATCGACCATTTCTGTTACGTATGAGGTCATAGAATTACAATTCTCTTGCCTTATTGAGATTAAATACCGTAGCAAACTTATTTTTCTGGAATAACCTGAGTCGTCGAACATGTTTTTTAATTTCGTCCACGACTCTTTTGAGCTTGTTGTTTCCTTAATATGCACATACAATCCAGGATCTATAGTTAAAATTAGTTTTGCTATAGTTTTTGCGTCTTCTTCGGACTTTATTTCCGCCTTGGCATTCTGCTTGATATGGTGAATCGTGCCTTCAAGTACCAACAGATTTTCTGCCGCAAAACTCCATTCGTAGTAATTTTCTCTGCCCCTCAGTTTTGGAATACATAGTTCACAGCCATGATTATGCACAAATTCAATAATATTTCAACTGTATTCACAAAATTCTTGAAATTTTACATCAGAATTGCCCATAACCTACAGAAATAAAATTAACGAAAAAATATTTAAATGCCGCCGGGAATGGAACCACGGACCTCACATTCTATCCTGGAACGGCGCGTTATCCATTTCGCCATGGCACAACATTTTTATTCAATTTTTAAAGCAGAGGACGCCAGAAATTAATTAATTTCATTTTAATTTTTGGAAACATTTGATACAACTCATATATATTAAAGGAAACACATTCTTATTGTGAAGTTGTAATTTCAGAACGAAGATAGTTTTTGATGTATATATTCTTTAATTTTCGAGCCCGACGCGTGGAGTAGGCGCGAAACCTGTTTCAATGAAAAAATAAGTATAATAAAATCTTGGTTTTTATGGGTTTGTTTTTTTTAATACTTAGATTTTTTTAATATTTCAATAAAATTAAAATTAATATGTGCATCCATTACTATATAGCATTCATCATTGGATAAATCATCAATCAAAATATATAATTCTCTCTTTAACAATGTCCATCAGCAAGGCAAGGCAAGCAAAGGCTCAAATAATTATGAGGTATAATACGAGCATAATAATCAAGAATAAGAAGTTAAGAAAGCACAATTTTCTGATTAATAATGTCCATCACTAATTTTACCAAGAAACTACGCTACTACTACTACACAGCGGGGGCATGCAGTGAGAACAAGAAGAATGCCTTTTATTTAAACATATATTGGGATAAAAAAATCTAAATTAATTATTTATATGGCAGAATATTATGAAATATTAAAATCTGAAGAATATGTTAATTATTGTAATAGGAAGAATACACGTTTATTTCGGTTTAATTATTTGGGTTTCTTTTCAAAATATATGCTTAGGAAAAAGTCATTCTTCTTGTTCTCAATGCAAGAAAAGTGACACTCCAGATACAAATTGTGACCACAAACTTTGTAATTTGTAAAAAAATTGTGTAATCATGAACAAATCTGCAACCATGTATTGCTGTGAAATTTTCTAATGCGGGTATTTCATTATATTCTCTCTAACGCCGTGCGTATTGACAAAAACAATTAAGAAGCCACCAAAGAAGTTCAAGAAACTCCATTCATTCATTAATGAGAGTGCTAAATTTTTATTATTTTTATTTTACTTTTTTTATTAGCTTCTATTCAGATAAAATTTGTATATATTTAATATAATAGTATGTATGTATAAAATTGATAATTGTGTTCTTAGTCCTCCTCACTAGGGGTTCCTGTACTGAGGTGGACTAGTTTATATCTATTTATTTTCTATTTTTAAATTTCTACGTAGTTTTTAATACTCCTTTTAATTAATCTCCATCGACTTGCTTTAGCCATACTTTTATCCTTTTTTTGAACTTCTCAATCTTTTCAATATTTTTGAGGGTTGGTGGAAGAATGTTGTAGAATTTTGTTGCAAAATAGATATAGCTTCTTTGGCCAAAAGTTGTGTTGACAGTTGGTATATTTCTATTTAGCATTTTACTGCCTCTCTCATTATTTTGTTTTGTTTTATGTCTTTAAATTGTTGTAAGAAAATGCTCTTGGCATATACTTGTTTTATGTTCGGCACGTCAGGACATTTGAAAATCTCTTTTGAGAGCATTCCGATTGGAAGTTTTAAAATGGTTTTTATAATGCTCTAAATATTGGTGTCCCGCACGAGGATGCAAGCCAGATCCTTATTCAAATTCTCATCTTACCTGTTTCCTATCCTGTCGGTTGCTCTAGTAAATATTAACCTTCTGATTACGGTCCATTCAAGATTTCAATTACCTTCTATGTACACTTAGTGTACAGTAGTGATGGGTCCGCTCTGTACTCACTACTACAATGTAGTACTACATTACATTGAAGTGCACACTTCACACGTTTTGATGTGTAGTGCACACTACAAACTACACACACTTTAAAGTTATTGAAAGCATACACTTCATTTCAAAGCGAACACTACAAAGTACACACTTCAAAATTATCGAAAGTATGAGCACATACTTAGTACATTTTTTACGTGAAATTTTTGGGAAGTTGATGTAGCTAAACGAAGAAATCTCTGGAAACTGTAACAACCCCCCTCCCCCATGGCTTGAAAAATTTTTGGGATCGAATGAAGAAATCTGGTTGGCGACCTTTTAATTTTGTAGTACTAATGTGTAACTTTTCCCTACTACTAATGTGTAATTACTTCATTTCATTACTTCGCTTCATTAATACTACAATTACTTCATTACTTCACTTCATTTACTTCACTTCGTTTCGTAGTACTACAAATCTTCACCTCATGTAGTTTTTACTACAATTGTAGTATACACTTTGTAGTCTTCAAACTGGTGAACGTGTGTGTGTTGTAGTCTTCATTTTGAAATGTAGTTTTTCCCTTCGCTAGTGTACAGCATCCAAATGCGTGTTTTAATTTTAACACTGTATTTGAAAGGTTAATATTTTTTTGGCATGAATACAAGCATTACATTACCTCTCATCTGGGGGGGCAAATTACGGCAAGTGTTTAATTGAAGCATTTCAGATATATTACCCTTATTTTGGCCATCTCGCTACCCCTAACATGGCAATTACCAACCCCGCCATGGAGGACTTTTCTCGGCTGTGTAATTAAATATGGCACGGCAGGAGAAATCATTAATTAACTTTTGGATCCTTTGCGTTGATGTTCCGTATAAATAATATTTACCTCCAAAATGTGAGCTGCGAAAGCGTACATAATATTAATGCCTCGCCTACGAGCATATTATATGATAAAGCACAAGTTCATTTTGTTGACCTTGTATATTAATTAACAACAATTTAAAAATATATAATAAATAATTTCACAAATATTCCATCTCAAGAAGTAAGAGCTCGAATAGAGATGGCAAGAAGTGCGTTTCTCAGAATAAGATAGTTATTTTCTAGCCGTTATCTAAGCCTGCGATTTAGAATATATACGATTCTGTGTTGAATTTTTGCCATTCTTTAACCAAGAACTAATCCGTAAAGTCAAAGCTTTTAAGGTGCGGCTCTATAGAAGCATATTGAAAGTTTTTGGATAGATAGAGTGACAAATCTTGAATTCCTCCAGCGTATGGAAAATGACCGAGAAGTGTAGCGGACTATCAAATCGACAAAGCTGGAATATCTCAGATATGTCATGAGAGAACCAAATTAAAAATCTAAACCAATTCGTCATCCAGGGGAAAACATATGGTGAAAGAAGCATAGGAAGACGCTGTAACATCTCATGGCTACGAAACATGAGGGACTAAGTAATAGGTGTACCCATAAGTAATCAATTATTTTTGGTGTGGAATGTTTACTTCAGTCAAGCTCAGTAAAGTGAACGTGTAAAGACGTGTTTTATATGCGATATTATAATGCATGGTCTTGTGATTTGTGAGAATGAATTTAATTTTAATTTCAATTTAATATAATAATATAATGAATAATTTTAAATGTCTGTATCCTGCTCATAAAGTGGCGGTTCGAAAGAAAAACTTTTAACCGATTCTAAAATTTTGATCAAAATCAATGTCACTGGACTCAAACCTTAGCTGAAAAACTTTTCCATAACTCCCAATAATTTCGCACTGGAATTTTTAACTCGTTTGGAACACTGTATTCGCGCTATTAATATTTTGTTTTTCTATTATTAATACTCGCCCGTTTCATTTTATGTGGTTTCCACTAGCTGTCAAACTCAACAATCACTATCTAAGGTAGCGATGGTCTCACGTTTTAAATATGGATGATGAAGTATTTCCTCACATTCTTTGTCACTGTTATTACTACCACAGACTTATTCTTCATAAATTCATTACAAAAATTTGTGTTGAAATTTAAAAAAAAATTGAAATCTTTACAACACTATTTATAAAATAAAAAAATGTATCACGACTCCCGTTAAAAGAACAATTCATTTCTCTTAAAATTGGGATATCTGTATACATATGTAGGTATATCTACCAAACGTAATTAATATTAAAATTAAATTTCACATGTGAAATAATTGCCACCCTTCTAATTTACTTTCAAAATGCGCGAAGCAGCTTATGGGGAGGGTGAATATATATTAGGTTAACATGAAGCGCAACCTTTATTACATCCGTAACTCAAAATAAATCTTTTTCATCGCGTGCTCAACGCTGAGCATCAAGATTCTTTGATGTAGCTGGAGTATGATGCACAATAGGTCTTCTTTCCTCTTGATGTTGATCCATGTTATCGCTGCTCTTTGCTAAAGCATATCGACTCCTTGGTTTCATTGCCAGAACGTCAAACCCATTTCAATCAACGCATACATTAATCACTTTATATTTCTCATTTGTACGCAGTCAACTGGAGTTTGGATCAGTAGTCTGGAACACTCATTACTACATACAGTGAGCGACTTGAAAATATCCAACACAAATTTTTTAATATTTTAAATTTCCGTTCCCGTTTAGAATTCAACTCATACACAGAAAGCGAGTGTTACCATAAAATCCCTCCTCTATCATATCGAAGATGCATACAAGATCTGTGTTATCTTTATAAAATCTTGAATAACTTGGTTGACTCGCACTATTTATTAGAGAAAATAGGTTTAAGTTGTCCTACAGACTCAACGCGTTCAAATAATTTATTTTACGCAAACTTTGGTAGGACTAACTACTTAAGAAACTGCTTTATAACTCGTTGCACCACAAAATACAATATGTTAAATTCTACAAATAATCTAGACATTTTTACTGACAATTTGCTTTTATTTAAAAGGAAACTCCGTTATCTCATTTATGACTATTGATTTGATACTTCTTTAATTGAACCCCATTCCCTCCCTCTCCCCACCCCTCCCATTTTATGCATTATCATGATTTAAATCTTTGAAATATTTATTATTTATCACATTTTCTTTATGATTGTTTTTTATTTAGTTTTTTTTTTACCAGCTTCGAGGAAACTTTACTGGTACATATTTACACATTTTTTTGATATTATATAAAAAAAATTCAAATTGTACTGTATGTTTCCCAAATAAAATAAAATAAAATACATAGGACTTTAAGTCCATAGTATTTAGTCTTAGAGAAAACCATCCATTTACTTTCCCTTAACTCTAAACGTTTCTTCTTATATTTTTTAAGTACGCAAGAGTTCTTTTACTATTTTTTCATTACACTGCATATTCCTTTTACTACAGTCTTTCTACTACACATTTTATAAAATTCATTCATCGAGGATCGAAAATACAAATTCAACACAAAGTTTTATAATTCATACATTTTTTCGAACCAAATTAATGATGATTTCTTAATGAGTGTAAGAAAATTTACGGATTATAAATAAATGTACGTAATAGAAAAGTAAATGCAGCAAAGGTCTTCAAATTACAGGTCATACTGAGACTAAATGTTGTCCCATATTGCGATGCACCGGTGCATATGACAAAATGGCATTTGGTGGCGTCCCGGCAAAATACATCAAAGGGATGAATTCACATGCGAGACGCCTTCTCCCTTTACGGGACATCCCTCACTGGGCAGCCAATACCAACCCCTAATAAGAGAGGTGGGAGTAATTTATACGTGACTTGAATGGACAAACCACCAGTCTCAAATGTATTCCTGAACGTTTTCCACATTTACTAAGAGAATTTGAAAAGACTTATGAAACACGGAAAATTCAACGGGAGATATTTTATTTCTTGAAAGAAAGTTGCATTTTTCTGTAATAATCCCACAGCAGAACATCAGAATTACATTCTCAAATGCCAATTGATGCATTTCAGAAAAATAATTTTTAACCTTTATGTTACTACCCGGGTCGGGTACCTGGGTACCCATTTTCGATTACAAGTTAAAATAATTTCATTCATAAGCGCCATCATCCGTTTGAATCTCCATTATTTTAATTATTTGAATGGAAGGGAAATAAAGGGAAGACGAACATTGCCATGAGAAGTAGTGACATTCTAAAAAGCTATTTAAACACTGTTTAAATATCAATTTTTGACATGCAAAACAAAAATAACGTATGCAGGAACGTCCATTAAGGTTGAGTACCCGGGTACCTTGGGTAGCAACTAGTGTGAGAAATCCCGGGTAGTAACATTACAAATATTATAGATTACAGACTACGGATCAATCAGCTAATGAAGAAGATATACAAAAAATACATAAGTACTACCAATTGAAGCTAAAGAAATAGTATTAAGAATAATGTTGTCATTCTGTTATATTGAATACTATTGCCAACTGCATGTGCACAAGTACCCGGCTGTAGAAAACAGTCAATTTATTTATGTGCACATTGAACTGTGTTTTCTCATACATGCGAACAAACATAGTTTTTCTTTTTTACATTAGTTATTGTATGTGTTATTGTATTCAAAAATATTAATTTGCTTTTTTATATAAATTTTCTGTTTAATCTGAGAAATTAATTAATTGAAGCTTTTTGTTGTTAAGCTGCTCATATCAGCACAGGTTCTTCCTAGTGAGATGAGTTTAAGTTTAGAATAAATATATTTTTTTAAAAATGATGTAGGTACATGTAATGCCCACTAGACTAAAAAAGGTTTAATAACAGTGGTCATGATAATGGCTTTGTACACCATGTACTCTGAGTCAATTTAGAAAAATATATTAGACAAACTAATATCATTATATATAAAATAGGCCCGTTGATTAAAGAACAAGAAATGCAAAAACATTATATTGAGAAGTAGGTGGCTGCACTTTGGTAGACGTGGCATCAGATTTGTTATCGGTATCGAAGAACTCACCCTCCATCTCCTGTAGTCACTTTTCAGCCGTCTGTTTATCTCTTCATTTATCCTCATCTCTTCAACCGTCTGTTGATCTCTTTAATAAATTGGAAGAGGAAGACTTGTACTTACTGTTAGTCGCAATTGGTGAATAATGTTGAAAATTGTAGTTTACCTAGAACAAGTAGAAAAATATGCTTAGTTTCATATTAGTGAACATGTGAACCGACTACATGTGATACACGTAGTGAAATTCATTATGATAAAAGTTTATTGCTGAATGTATTTTTTATAATGGTTTCTATTTTAAGATAGATTTTCGAAGATAAAAGATAAAGATAGTAAAGAAAATATTTGTAGGAAAATTTAAATATATAACATTCTTAAATTTTTAATATTCTCTTTGTGGCACCATTTAATAAATGAAATAATGAAAACTTTGTTTTTTAAATAAATGATCAAATATAGAAAGATTTGATTATGGTGGGAGAGGGTTGAAGGGGGCGTGGTATATAAGGCAGGTACAAAGTAATTATAATGGTAAAATGTTTACGAGAGGGCCTTTTACAAAGTTCATTTGATTATTTCGGAATTATTAATTGATTGATTCGGAAAATTATTATTGCTAAGACATCTCAAATGCTTGTTGACTCTACTATCTACTACATCAGCCCTGATGATGAACCCTGCAATGGTATCCGAAACGTTGGCCAGAGAGGCACATTTGCACGGCAGAATATCCCAGAAAACTATACACAGAAGATTCTGAATGACCGTGAAAACCTAAGGACATTTTTTTTTACTCTAATTTCAAAATTTCATGAAGTTTTTTAAAATTTTTCATATTTTTTTGTTTGTTTTTGTTCTATATGACAAAACTATCTCAGCAACTGTTTAATTATTCTATCGATTATTCTACAGACAACTCTATATTCATGCCTCAGTTGAACATTTTTCAGATTTAAAACAATTTAGATTAATAATTATGAATAATGTAATACAAGTGCTCACTTATTTACTAAAGCCAGTTAAATAGTGAGAGATTTCGTGTTTGATAATCATGATTAAAGGAAAAAAAATAGTGATTTGTAATTTTCGTAATGTAGGAAGTAAAAAATATTTCTTGTCTTGATTTAATAAGCACCATCTCGTGTTGTTCGTGGGGTTCGCTGCGACAGTATACATATTTTGTTCGCCGAAACAATGTACAAATATTTCAGATTAGTCATGCAATACGGTGTAAAACTGTTGGAATGAGATTTTTACTAAACAGGGTGTTCCTCGAGTATCAAATAACATTTCGATAAAATACTTTATAATTTGTATAAATTAAAAATGCATTTAATGTTTATACATTATAATATAGTAATTTTTTTCATATTGTACAAAAATTGTGATAGGTTTGTGACGCGGACAACAGTCTGCCATCTTGCGGCATCGTGGGCAAACTCTGTGCGATAGCCAGGACGCACACCAAACCTGTGCTTTATTAGCAGGTATAAAAGTATATTATCTTTATATTATAGAATCATCGTAGTTTTCGTTATGTATTCTAGATAGAAATCCATACTCTTCTATCCTGCACCATACCACTGTCTTGTCCACTTTCACGCGGGCTCTTTGATTTTTGAACTCTTTAACAGGGTTGTCTTTCAATACTCAGTTTCTATGATTATGCCAGGTTTTTGCCGAAGTCTTTTCTTATTGTCTTCATATTGTCACAGATTTATTAATAAGTGATTGATAAATGATTGAATGGACAAAACATTTTTTGTTTTGTCCATTTCCATTGTCCGTAAGGCTATTATTTAAATTAAACTATTTCGCTAAATATCACTCGCTTGTAAACACTTTTTTATCGCTAAGAACACTTTGTGTTTCACTCATAGAATATTCAATGCTCGCTTGTAATAGTTGCATTTATTTATTTCACACATAGGTAACAAATAGCTTCCTTATTTCGCTCGATATCTGTCGCTTCGCAATTTGACGACTGGGCACACCTGGCCGTCGGCGTCGTCTTGTGACTTACTTCGCACTGAACGTTCTGTCAAAACGGTGGCTTAAATGCGCGCTATTGATCATGAGAAGAATATTTTTCTCTCTAGTGTTTGAGAGATGGTTACTGTCATTTCTAAGTTATTCCAGGCATTTGTAGACTTCTCCCAAATTTTGTATATAATACAAGAGTGTGGTATACTATGTAAAAGGAATCTATTATACGATCAGTTTTACATTATTTTCTAATATTTCCATTATTAACCTAGTCGAAAAGGGATTTGACACACATACGTCAAAAATATTTATCAAAAACTCACCTAGTGAAAAATCACCACATTTCTACCCTAATTTCAGGCTTCTAGGGTGGTGTAATCCAATAAGTACCAAGAATAATGCACCCCGTATAAGTTGAAAAGAATTTAGAATGGCCATCACGGAGGCCGTATCGCCCGCACGTGAGTTCATTAAGTACAATAAACTTTATCAAATCGTCACCTTCCTGATTCTCGGGATTTTAATCGCGATCCCGGCCGTGTCAAAATTTACATTTAATCACAATAAAAATCGTTCACAATTAGGGTTAAACCCACATTTACTTTTATGGCCGCATTAAAATTTCCACACAAGGTGTTGAAAAGTGTACTTAAATTTGTAAAGACACATTGTGTCACAAGGCAAGCAAGAAAAATTAATTTTGTTGTGCCTAACATGTAAACCTCTTTTGGACAATGACGCATTATTTTTAACACAATTACAAATCGATTTAACAGGCAAAATTAAATACTAATATATAAAGCACTATCAGTAGCTGCTTATAAGAACACTTTCCTTAACCATTTTTTCAAAGGATTGAGGCAAAATGACGGCTTTTCATTTCCATTTTTTTTTTCATTTTACCGCTTATTTCTGATATTTTTTAATATACCTATATACTTTTTGAATTTAATGTAATATTTTTTATGTAAAAGCCTGTAATGGGCGTATGTAAGTAAATAAATAAATAAATAGGTTATGTGGTGCTCGATAACAGCACTGGAGACGATAACGCATCACATGCTCCAGCCGCTATCGACCGGCATACGGACCTGGCCTCCTCCAGGCACGTGCGGTGAGTACATTAAAGCATGGCTTTTACGCAAACATATATTTTTGGAAAAAACATCAAAATTAATCATATAGGTGACGATATGATGAAATGTGAATAACTTGTGGTGACATTATTAATATAATTAATAGACATGAACTTTGTTTTGACCACTTTTTTATTGAAAATATCAATATGTTTCAGAGCCCATGGCCCCTTCGTCAGGATACAATTGTATACTTAAATACAAAATTAAATTTTAAAGTAGAAGTATGGACAATCAAAATAAAAAAAAGTTTTATATGGAAAATTAATAAAAGTATGATAGAAATATTACGGCATATATTTTTAATAGAAAAATCAAATAAGTTCAAAAACATGCAAAGATATTGGTACAATTTTCGTAAAAAAATATCCAAAAAAATTAGATTTGCGTATGTAAGAATAATTACATAATTATATATTTTATTTAACTACGTAATGGCGCAATGTATTTTGTAATAATAAGTGAAAAAATAATTACCATTCTCAATAAATAAATAAAAAGGTTTTTTTTTATCGCAACTCCAATAAATACCACTATTTTAGAGTTTTCAAAATACATTCTTTTTGACCAATATTTCGTTTGGGATGAATAGTTTTTCTAGTTTTTATTTAATAATATAAAAATCTTCCCTGTCTCCTTAGCAAGAGCTGTGGTAAAGGAGGATAATCCGTTGTCAATAAGTGTCAACCAGACCCGGTATAACATGTTAACAAAGAAATATCAAATGCAATAACAAAAAGATAAAAGAGAATGAAGAGAAGAAGAAGTAAACGAAGAAGTGAATGAAAAAGAAGAAGAGTAATTATCATTAAAATAAAACACAAATTACTTTGTTTTCACCACTATATTAGATTAAAAAATCTACATGTTTCGAGAACAATGTTCTCTTCATCAGGATTATTGTATACTAATCTTAAAAGTTGAAACAAGCAAATATGTTACGGTGAAGGAGCGGTTGAGGAGGTTGGTGAGGGTAGGGAGGGGGGTTCGAGGTGTTAATTATTATGGTGGTGAAAACAAAGTAATTTGTGTTTTATTTTAATAATAATGTCACCACAAAGTTCAAGCCTTCATACAGAAGAAGAAAATATATTCTTCGAACAGTAATTATCATTTATCTCGTTTTTGTTGATGTTTTCACTACATGCTTCTGACCTAGACTGGTAATAATGAATGAACACGTGAAAAAAGAAGCTTTACCTCAATAATTGAAGGCGTTCTTACAAAGGGTCTATATAGTACATCAGGACAAAAGTGATTTTATTATTTTAAAATGATCTTCATAACAGTATGCACCATGCGTGGTATTTATTTTCCATGATTTAACTCAATCTTGCCGAAATTCGACATCAAAAGTTACAAAGCTAACGTGGAAAAAGCGTCTATATTCCTTTATATTCATCTGGTAATAACAAATATGATAGACGCCGACAGTTCCAAAATGTCACTTGGATTGCTTAGTAACATTAAAAATAAATAAAAGGCAAGTGAATTTTAGAAAATGAAAAACTCGGAGATTTTGGTTATTTATTTCACAAAGTGTTTTTTCTCTCTCCCGCAAAATTTTGTTTTTGCATATAGACCCTTTTTACATGGACGCTTTCAATTAGTTAACTTCTATATATTGTAATTGGATGGGTAGTGGAGATAATTTTGGATCAACAGTTTGCAGGTTATATTCGCCAGCAGGTTGCCTTTGTATACAGTGCATATACAGGATTAATCAGTATAAAGGAGAGCAATTTAGTTTGTTGGAAGTAAGGATGCACATTGTCGTTCTTTGTTAAAAATATCCTTAATTAGATGAGATGAATTTTACATAAATATATTCAAAAGTGCCTCATTATTACAATAGTAACTATTTCTCGTACACACTACTGCAACGGAATTTGATTTTTAGCTAGTGAAAGATAAAGGGCTGCTTTTGGAAAACTTAAACATATCTTCGAGAACAAAGAGATCCCAATTAGCCTTTAAAAAAGCCTTTGAATCATGCATACTGCCAGTGATGACGTATGGAGTGGAGACTATGGCCCTTATAAAGAAAAGTGTAGAAAAGCTCAAATGTATGCGAGATCCATGCTTGGAGTAAGCCTAAGTGATGATGAATTAGAAATTATGAAATTAGGCGCTGAACTAGATAGTGGATAACATGGGTCGTGTAGCGAAGCTAAAATGGCAATGAGCAGGGCATGTTGCAAGGCAGAATGATACAAAATGGCCTTCCAGATGAAAAAAAAGACCTTGGGAGAATAAAAGAGGCATAGGAAGACTTCAAAGAGATGGACAGACGATATAGCAAATAACAAGGAAGGATGGAAGGGTGTGGAGAGATAAAGGCTGAAGAAGAAGAGGAAGAAAGATAAATTATTAAATATTGTATTAATAATTAATTAAAGAAAGACAACAACAAGTCCAGTAGACTAAAATTTTGTTGAGTAATATTGAATAACTACACCATGGAAATAGTTTCATGATCGATACACACATAAAACAAATAATAAATTCTAATGCGGAACATAGCGACTTTAACAGTCGGTACTCCTTAAAAATCTAGACCGGCTCAAATCTTCCCAATAATGGGTACTATGAATAAATATAAACAAGTACTATGAATAAATATAATTTTTCATTTTTCATTATGGTTTCTTTCATTGATTTAGTTTTCAGTATTCTTTGCGATTGGGAAAAAAATTCACATACATAAAATATTTTTGTATATTTACAATTTTCAGACAAAAAAAATGTGCATGGAGAAAACTATAGACTTTCTTTAATTAGAAGTGAAAACTTATCTCTTTCTTTCTATTGAGAAGATTTCAAATAAATTGGGTGCACCTTAGACAGAGACACCTAAAACAAAAGCTTCCATTGTTTAAAATTTAACGAAAATTCGACAAAAAATAACGTTAGCTTAGGGCAAAGAAAGTGTATGTTAAATGGTTTGATCAAAGTGATGGAAAACATTAGGAAAGTAAGATAACGATACGTTGATGGTACTACCAAACAAATAGCGTCATTAAAAGACCTGGCATAACCTGGTACCTCAGTTGGTTCTGTTAGAAGCCTTTCGACAAGTGTACTAAGAAGATGCGCATTTATGAATGTAGATGACTTGTAGTGTGTAGTTGCGGGTTAAAAAAAACTAAACCATAAAAACCAAGTTTTTATTACACTCCCTTTCTCATTGAAACAGGTTTCGCGCCTACTCCACGCGTCGGGCTCGAAAATTACACAATATATAAATCTTTAAAATTTCTAAAAATCCAAAATTATACTACAATTATTAAATTTATTTTAACGAAATTTTGATAGATCATTTTTATCATAGCCACAAGTCTGCCTGCAAAGTTTCAGCTCGATTGGATCACGGGAAAAGGGTTAAAAATCGATCCAAAGTTTTTTCGGCAGACAAGCAGACAAGTAGACGCTACAGTAAAAAGAAAGAGAGTAAAAACAATTTTATTGTATGTTCTCTGACTTCATTGGATTAAATTCATGTGCAAAGGTGAAGTTGGCGTGCAGTGAGTTTATTTCGTAACAAAGTGATCTTCTGCAAGCTAATTACTAACTTTATTGTTATGTTGAATGCATGATTACCTTAAATATATAATATGTATATTTTGTATATATGTATTTTTTATGTTTTTATGATGTTTTTCTTTAAATATTTGCACTGGGATGTATATACATATATTTTATTCTTTATTTTGATGTTGTTAACTTTGTAAAATAATATTTTTTAAGAGAAATCTACAGATATGCAATTCTACTATAAATTAAAATAATAAAAAATGTAATAAAAATAATAATATCCCGTGCTTATTTCTTTATGGAATCGATGATAGAAGGTTCATAAGATATTAGGTCCTTACATATGAAATTGGCGTTTAGTATGGGAGGAACATAAAGCCGATTTTTTTTTAATATAATATATTTATTTAATCAAAGTATGTACCATTGCTATCTATGCACTTTTGCCATCTCATAGGTAGTTCATCGATCCCTTTACTAAAAAAACCATTCGGACGGGAATCAATAAATTCTTTGAAGGCGGTTTGGACTGCCCCGTTGGAGTTGAATGTTTTCCTTTGCAAGAAGTTATCCGAATTTCGAAAAAAATGGTAATCTGTTGGGGCAAGGTCCGGAGAGTACTGTGTATGTCTTAGACATTCCGATTGAAGCTCCTCTAATTTGGTTTTAGCCGTCTGTTGTGCAGTGTGTGGTCTAGCGTTATCATGAAGCACATTGGCCTATAGCGATTTAATGCCTCTATTATTTCGATTTAAAATCCCTTCATTATTGTGCCAGTTGAGTAATGCAACGCAGCAGTCAACGCGCATTTGTTGATTTGCTTCACTCAATTCGTGAGGTACCCACCTTTCAAGCTTTTTTACCTTACCAATTTGCTTCAAGTGGATTAAAACAATTTTATCACTAACACCGCAGCCTGCAGCTAACTCGGATGTGGTTTGCGATGGATCCGCTTCCACAATAGCCTTCAATTCTTCATTATCAACTTTGGTCTCCGGCCGTCCACGGGACTTGTTCTGCAGGTCGATATTTCCAGAACGAAAACGTTGGA
>JADDOH010016202.1:0-36327 GCA_016648135.1 Agrypnia vestita | reverse complement strand
CTACCGGCGCCCTCAAGCCGGCCGGTATTTCATGCACCGCGGTCTGCTCGAGCCGCGAGCCCATCCGTATAACTCCATATTCATCCAGGCGCGGCGTCAGTGGATACAGCCGGCTGGTCCTTGGGACGGCTCCACCGCGGTGTAAAATTTTTATCTCCGTGCCGAACGCCTCCGCCTGAGAGTGCAATATCCATGCGCGCTCGGCTGCTATTCTTTCGTCGCAGGTGACATCTCGGCCGGACCGCTCTTCAGCGCGGCGGCGGCAATTCCAAATGAAGCGCCTTATCCATGCCGCGGTGCGCACCAATTTTGTCCATGATGAGAAGCGCTTTATATCGGGCAATGCTCCCCCCGTGGGCGTTCTTCCGGTCACCAAAACAATATCTGCTCTTTTTTCCAGTACTGTGTTATCTGGTTGCCGCCGGCGGCTCTCTTGCGGCCACGCCGACTCTCCCCGGTGTAGAAAGTCAGGGCCGCTGAACCACATACCATCAGCGGCCAAATCTGGGAGTTCGCCGTCCCGTGTCCCAATATCAGCGGGATTATGTTTAGTGGGGACCCATCTCCAATCGGCGATTTTTGTCAGTTCATCAATCTCTCCCAGCCGGTTAGCGACAAAAGTCGAATACGCCCGGGGGTCGGTCCGCAACCAGCATAACACCGTGGTGGAATCGGTCCACAGTACCGTACGGGCTATTTTACAGCGGTACTCTTTTTTCACAGCCGCCGACAGTCGCGCGGCGATAAGTGCCGCTTGCAGCTCTAGCCTCGGTATTGACAGCGGTTTTAGCGGTGCC
The DNA here is from genome assembly GCA_016648135.1 of Agrypnia vestita. NCBI lineage: Eukaryota > Metazoa > Arthropoda > Insecta > Trichoptera > Phryganeidae > Agrypnia > Agrypnia vestita. The sequence continues at coordinate 35,530 of JADDOH010016202.1, read as the reverse complement.
ACCTTACATTTTGCCGAGATGAAGGCTACGGAATGGCCACCCTCTCCTGTCTCGACAAAATAGGCCACCGCGCAGCTCGCTTTTTCTGAGGCGTCGCAAAACACATGAAGCGCGACTTCACTATCGCGGCGGGATATGCACGGGCGCGCGATTTCACATTTCACATTCCTTATTAGCTCGCACCACGCGTACCATTTATCGGCGTGCTCGGGTTGTATCCTCTCTTCCCATCCAATTTTAGAGCGCCATACATCCTGTAATAGGATTTTTGACCTTATTAGTATGCAGGCCAAAAATCCGATGGGGTCAAATATTTTCATTACGGCGCTCAATATTTGTCTCTTTGTCGGGCGGCCAGCCTCCGCTATTTCTGGCAAGTTCACAAATTGAAAAACAAATTTGTCGGAGGCCGGCTCCCATGCAATCCCGAGCACTTTTTCTGCCGTTGTCTCCGCCCCGATAATCCTCATCGGTTCCACCGCTCTTAAGGCGGGCTCAATTTTTTCCAATACTGCAGGATCATTGGAGGCCCAATTGCAGAGCTGCATTTTCCCTCGACGCAGTATTTCAGTCACTTCGGTGAACATTTTTAAGGCCTCTTCAGTTGAATCTACTGCGTCGAGGTAATCGTCCATATAAAATGTAGTTTCAACCGCCTTTGCCGCGGTCGGAAATTCCGTGGCACTGGCTTGCGCAATCCGGTTCCTCACATACTGTGCACTGCTGGGCGAGCAGGTGGCGCCAAAAATCATAGACGACATTTGGTAAGTCGTCGGCACCTGCTCGCCTGGTTGTTTCCATAGAAATAATTGCGCCGCTTGGTCGGCCTCTCGGATTTTTATGCGCAAAAACATTTCTTTTACATCGGCTGCCAGTGCCACTTTTCCTTCCCGGAACCGGAACACACTGCCTAGAAGTGAACTCAGCAGGTCCGGCCCCGTCAATAGCATATCATTCAGTGATATTCCTCGGCACTTACTCGCGGCATCAAATACTATACGTATTTTGCCGGGCTTGTTTGGGTTAAAGACTGCAAAATGCGGCAAGTAAAACTTAAATTTCAGCGCTTTTTCTTCGGCGGGTGACAAGGCGCGGGCGTAATCTTTCTCAAAATATTCATTTATTTTCGCCCTGTACGCCGTCGCATATGCAGTATCTTTTTCCATTTTTCTTTCAATCCCCGCCAGGCGGTTGGCGGCGCACTGGCGGCTGTCTGGGAAATTCACTTCATCCATCTTCCAAAGAAGGCCCGTTTCCCATTGCCCGGTAGGTAATTGCCGCGTAGTGGCCTTCATAATAGCGGCGGCGCGGGCGTCCTCTCTATTGACGCGGGCCGCGGCAGTGATCCCCAGTGAATCCACTGCAAAATGCGCCCTTATCAGCGCCTCCAGATCGTTATCGGCCGCCGGCACCGTGGCGCCGGAGAGCGCCAAAACCGTCGCGGTGCCGGCGGGTGGCCGGCGGCCAAGCTCGCCGTGTGTGGTCCATCCCAGGGCTGTGCGGGAGCGCAATCCGCCGGTAGGTATTTCAGTCACCTCCCGGGTGACGATCAAATGCGCGTGGTCCTGGCCTATCAATATTCGCGGCTCCACTTCATTAAATTCCGCGCACTTTCCACCAACACACGCGCGTTCTGGGTCAGTTTCAATTTTATTTTTATTTTTATTTTTATTTTTATTTTTCTCTTGGCACTCGCATTTTCTTAGCACTTTTTGCGCGGGCAGAGCGAGCTGTTTGACTGTGCTCGCCCGCATTTCATATGCAGCCTCACTCCCCCGCACTGTGAGATTTACATCTTGGGACCGGTCATCTGAGGAACACATTCCATTTGCGCCGTGAATTCTAAGTCCGCGCACCGGTCCGCGGGCCCCGACGGCGCTGGCCACTGTTTCATCGACGAGAGTGACGGTCGAACCCTCATCGAGAAGCGCGTAAATTTTCACTTGGCCTCGGGGCCCACTCACAGTCACCAACAAAACTTTTAATAGTACGGCATATCGCCCATTGTCCAATTTTGCGTGCCCCACTGTATTATCGCGGGGCGCCGTAACATTCGTCGCGGGGGTGGTAGTTGGGGCGGCCGCGGCGGCGCCGCTTGACCCGCGCGGTGGCGCGCTTCGCGGGGCGCCTCGCCCGCCTCGCCGATGTTGATCGCGGCCACGCCCGCCTCGCCCGCCGCGCCCGGATCGATGTTCTTCAGCGGCATGGGGCGGGCGGCGATTTTCTTCTAAGTGCAGCGAGTGGTGGTGTGGTGCTCGGCATCCATTTTCGCCGCACCGCTTGGCCTTGCAGTTAGGCAACATATGCCCCCTTGTCAGGCAATTAAAGCAGACAGCGGCCCGCCTTGCCAATGTCCATCTCTCCCGTATGGGTTTATTCCAATACGCCCTACAATCCAGCAGGGCGTGATTTGCCATATGGCAGGCGCAGCATCTGGCGGCGCTCGTTGACGGTCTACTTTCTTCACCGTCTTCCGTCAATTGGTGAACTTGACCGCTTCGGCGGGCGGTCATCTTCTGGCTCGCTTTTGGCCTACATCCGGCGTACGGCGCCATGTCCAATATGTCGACCAGCCAGTCCGATAAGTCCTTTATTGTAATGTTGGTTGGTCCGCCTCTCCTTGAATTCAGCCACATTAATTTCGCCGACATGGGAAGCTTGCCGACCATTTCTGTAAGTAGCTGCGGTGACGTCAGGTATTTCCGGTCAAAGCCATGCACGGTCGCCACCACATTTCTGATGGCTATAGCATAATCCGTCAGCGCGTCTATCGGCGAATCTTCAGTGATCCGTGGGTGGCGGCGGACTCTTTCCAGCATGCTATCAATAATGTCCTCAGAATTGCCGAAGCGGTTTTTCAGTGTCCGCATAATCTCCTCCAAATTCTGTGGGTCCACTAGAAGCGGCGCGACTGCTTCGCGCGCTCGTCCTTTCAGCGCCGTTTGTAGGCGCATAATATTTTCAGGCGGCGACAATCCACATAAAACTGACGACTGCTCATACTGCGCCAGGAAAGTCGGCCACTCGAAGGGGTCTCCGGAAAAATGCGGCAATTCTTTGACGCCTGATTGTCGCGCCAAAATTGCTGAAACCGGCGCCTCTCCCGCAGTAGGTTGTGAGCGAGTGCTGTTGGCCTGGCGTGAATTGAGCGCCTCTTCAATCAGTGAGTTGACCATCCGTCTTTGTTCCGGATGGCTCAGGACCCAATCTCTCGTGAATGTGCTCGGTTCGGGACAACGGCCCCGCTGTCCAGATCGGTCTGATGACACAATCGCGTACTCCTCCATGACGTCATCGGCCGCGGCAACTGGTGGGCGGCGGGTGGTGACGTCATCGGCCGCGACAACTGGTGAGCGGCGAGTGGTGACGTCATCGGCTGCGACGACTGGTAGGCAGCGAGTGGTGACGTCATCGGTCGCGACCACTGGTGGGCGGCGGGTGGTGACGTCATCGGTGGCGGCTGGTGTCGGCCGCTTGGGTGTGACATCATCAGCGGCGACCGAGGCTGGTCGCTTGGATGCCGCCCTGGTCGGTTGCACATTTGCAGCTTCGGATGCGTCTGCCTTTGCTGAGCAGATCCGGATGAGCGCCTCCGCGTGCTCTCGCTGGAGTTCTCGTATGAGCTGCTGTTGGCGTCGGATCTCCGCCGCTTGCCGGCGGACGGTGTCCTCCGTGGATGTCGTGGAGGCCCGGTCCACTTCAGAACCGGCTCGTTCCGGTGCCACAGGCTCGTCCTGGTCGTGGTCTCCCCCAACAGAGTGTCTCGATCCCTCTTGAGACATGGTGGTCGTCAGCGAAGCTCAGATCTCCGGCTCGAACAGGACCAAAATGTTCCGGATGGGAACACCTTTTTTATGCGGCTCAGTAGTCTTCGCTGGTGGGGCAGAGATCGCCACCAGAATTTGCAGTGAAGCTCGTAGTCCGTGGATATGCCAGAAGTCAAACGCCGAAGTAGTGCTTTTATCGTATTAAAGTCGAAGAAAAAATCCGAAGCGAAGTCCAAGTCAGAAAGCAGTGGTCACAAAATTCCAAGAAAGCAGAGTCCAAAGTAGGTAAGCAGGGTCAGGAAGAAAAGGCAGCAAGAAGATTGTCCAAATAGCGGTTCTCGTACCGACGCGTGGCGTATCAGTGGTACCCGCTCAAAAAATGCATTTTATTTATACAAAATTCAAAATTTCACAAGATTGCGTCATAGCATATTACAGAAACCAATGAGATTGCGTAATTCTGGGAAGGCGCCGCAGCGCTCCCAGCGGCCGAGCGGTGAACTACGTCATTCGCGGTTGCACAATTTCACCGCGCGGCAGATTTCATATGACAGATACAAATTAATTCATAAAAAATGCATTTTAGCTCCCAAGAGACTAATACTGTGTTATTTTGTAATAACAGACCTAGCAGATGATAATAACACAGTTATTTGGACGGGCTGGGTCATACAAGGCCCAAAAAACTAAAATTAAATTCGCCACAAACGGCTCAAATTTTCAAAAATTCATAAAAAATCAAAAACAGCAGTTTTACAAGTTTTGCTATGACAAATGTAATTTGCGCATGCAAGCGCTCATTTTAACAGTAATTCCAAATATTTCAGGTAAATATTTACTGAGTTATAGGCATTCAAAAAAGCGCCAAAAACCAATTTCTTTATTTCACTCTCAGGCGCGCCTATATCATTCCACATGTATAAAAATACATTTTCCAGACAGGCATTCAGATAAGGAATGCAATGACACTACATAAGTAGGAATTCGTCCACGGTAAGCCGCTCTGATTGTCGATAAAAAATTCAACTTTTTAATATTCTCCACGGCGAGCCGTGTGCGCGAGCTTACCGCGACGTGGGCCCGCAAACAGGCGTCTACCGTTTCCAAATCGAGAAAAATACAAAATTTTTCTCACGGTCTTCCAGTACTCATTCATTTCATGCTGACCATCTCCACGATGGCGCCCGGTGCAGGCCTTCGGGCCCCCGTGGAGGGTATCCCATATACGCATCTCAGACGGGGGCTCGGAATTTGAGTACTAGGCGTTAGAAGTTATAGCCGGTCAGGTAAGTTTGTAAAATCTCTGAATATTCAAAAAACATTTATTTGCCCGTCGGCGGATTCAACGGCGGAAAGAGACGAGACCCTCTGCAGCGAGACTCGTCTCCCGTGTTGGCGAATATTGCGTGCCACACTCATGCCCATTTAGTGTTGGCGAACATCGCGGGTACCGCGTGCCACACACATACTTTACTTTGGGGCGTTACATCGCGGAAGAATCCCTTCGGCTCAAACTTCTAACCTTTGTCCACGCACCAATAGGTGCCAAATAAAAAATTATTTATTTCCATTTTATTCATAAAAATTCATAAAATTCCAATACATTTTTCTCATCAGAGATTCAACATAATGCACATGACAATATTGCATACAAAAAGGGCGCCAAGCGCTGCTTCCTACAAGACATCAACATATTTTTAAAATATTTTCATAACATATACAAATTCCACACATATTTGTATCGACACTTGTAGCTGGAAATAACATCGGCAGCCAAACAGGCTGCATTTTTCATATTCATTCAACAAAGGGCCAATCTCCGGGCTAGTGTCCGGGCGATGTTGTTCTACAGCTAGTTGGAAGCAGTATGCGCGCGCGGCCCCCCTCCAGTCGCGGCAACAGCCGCTGGGCACTGACTTGCGCGCGCTCCGAGCGGCAACCCGATTTTCAGTAGCGGCATACACGCCTCGTCTCCAATGCAATTTTCTGTATGTAGCGGCTGATTTATTGTGGACACGCGCCGCTCATAGTGGTCATGTTATGTTCTCATTTTTTTACATGGCTCAACCCTGTCCGTTCCATATATATATAATAGATAATACGTATAATTTCTTTTATAATATATTAACAATCAAATTATAATATTATGTGTTCCTCACTAAAAAGAATTAAGATTCTTGTGTGTGGTAAGAGAGCATAGACAGGGGAGAAGGGACATAAAAGAGACTACTTTCGAAAGTAAAATACAATACAGAGTTCACGCGTAGTAAGCTAATCTTATTACGCGTAATATTACTATCCGTAATAACTTGGAATCTCTGGGACGAGAGACCAGATTATTTCAGAAACGAGACTTGACAATATGTACGAAGCGAGTACCTACCTATCTTTATTTTCATAAAATTATAAATAATATATAGGTACTCAAGTTATAAGAAGCAAAATTGCATCTCTATGTTATAATTGTGCTAGGGGCCGCGTCGGCTAAGACAAAACACTTCGCGGCAAATCCCGTGATTGAATTGTTGATAGCATTTCTGTTGGATAACCAACAAAAACTAGCCCGTGAAAACCTACTGGTATGTTGTAGATTCAACTCCATTAATTTTATCCGAGGACAAAGTGATTTGAACTGTCCAGCTTTAAAATAGTCCGCTCTTCTTCTTCAGCACATGCCGCCGCCTCCCGTGTAGGGACACGAAAAAAGTATCGATACTTTGTAGTATCGAGTACTTTTCTTTCGATACCGATACTTTTTATTCGATTCTTTTACTCAATGAGTACTTTTTGGCAAGGCGATACCTTTTCTCGGTCACTTTTTTGGCGACCTTTTTTTGGTTACCTTTTTCATTTTTTTTTTTTGGTCATCGATATATTTCTATGATATTTTCCCGATCTACTCGATACTTTGGAGTATCGATACTTTCTATTCGATATCGTGTCCCTACTCCCGAGTCCAGGTCGGCCCGCGAGCTGAGACGTCACAATTTCGTCATGCGCCCTCCGCGGTCCCGTACAATTCAGTGTACCCCTCCCACCGCTCTTTTTATAATGTTCCCATCCTCCCTACCGCCCGAGGTGTCAGCCCTACAATGTGTGAACCGCCGGCGCCCACGCGGGCCCGGGACCAGCCGAGGGTCGATTGTGCTACATCATCACCTGACGTATCCTTTATTCCGCCGGTGTATCGTGACAGCGTAATTGAACGAATTGAAATGTGTGTCCACGTGAACTCACAGGTCCTGCAAATACAATGAGAGCGCACGAAGAAAATTAACCATTTTCACGAACTTCCGCTTTATTAACAAGCATTAATGAACTTAATCTTACCCGTTGACGTATTATAATATAGAAACGTTATTCCCATACTAGCCGGCTTTCATATGTAGCAAATATTGCATTGAAAGAGACAATAAATCACATAATCAATTAATCACGTAAAAATCAGACAATTTGAAGTCACGGTGACTAAAATAACACACTCATTCTTACAATAGTGTACGATACTCTGTTCATTTTTCCGCGTAGCGTCGCGCCTGAACACAACAAAGGTCCGTTCGATAACGAATGCAAGTAAGGCAATTACCTTACTTTTGAGTTGCCAAGATTTCACGCTTGTGACGTATCTACAGTTTATTATATCATTGATCTTACCTATCAAATTAATTCCTGTAGCAATCACAAACTTTCATTAGAAATTCAAGTTTATTTTCCGAGAACAAGAACTAGCCAAGGACAACGATATTATACTTTCCTGGCACCTAAAATCTATACATTCTCATCAAAGAAATTCCGGAAAATCACAGGTTTCGCTCTAGGTTCTGAGTAAAAAATAGCGAAAGTTCAGAAAATTGTATATCTTTTGTATTGCGAAAATTGGTAGACAACTTTTGACAACCAACTAACTAACTAACCATCACGCCGTTTCCCCGCAGGGGTAGGCAGAGAGGGTTGAAAGCCACACTCTTCTATCGTGCCACACCGCTTTCGCTTCGGCCACATTCATACATCTTCTCAAGTTCTAGGTTTTTGCGGCTTTTAACTCTTGATAACTCAAAATAAATTCATTATATATCAAAGCTAAATGTATTTGATTTTTAACTTTATTTTATTATTATATGTGGGGTATAAAAGCAAAGGCAGCAATATTTAAAAGAATTAATGCAATCATCTAGGATTATTCATATAGAATGAATTGAATTAGAGATTTCATTGGGAATATTGCCTATAAATTTATAGAAAACATGTTTTTAGAAGGGATACATACATAAAATCTAGAATTCAGTACATTCTAAATTAGCAATCCTCGGTGACTACATTCAAAACATTTATTTTTATTTTTTGCATATTGCTTTTATACAGGGATTAGTGGAGTGTTAATATGAAATGAACGCCTATTCAATTATGCAAATGTAAAAATATACACATATGTATGTTAAATGCTAATATATAAATATCGATTTATAAATAAATAAATTGAATGAATATAATACGGGTGTCCCACAATACAAATACTTTAAGCGGTACAAGATTAGGTTTATGATGCAAACCTGACAACAATTAAGACAGCTAAAAGTGTAGAGTGCGCTCAAACACAGCTTAAAATGATTCGTGATATTTGCAGTTTCATTAATTTGAGTTATCAACTTTCTTGGATCAGACTGACAACAAGTTCGAATGTTCTCCTCAAGACATTTATCTCACTTAATTTAAATAATAATACTTGAACTTAACTTAACAAAATTGACAGCGCTCGTACATTTTCTGAGATACTCGGTATGTGCGCGAAATTTCACTTTCAAAGTGAAAAACATTTGTGAGTTTAACTGCGAATCAAGTAGAAATTTGTGAAAAAGGATGAGAAAAAAGTTTTATTAGTTATTTACTTTACTTTAGTATTTTTTTCTTGAAAATTCACTGCCATTCAAAATCAAAATCAGCATCAAAATGCATATGACATATTTATATATTTTACCTTTCGTGGCATGGCGGTCACAGATAACCTACAGCCAGAAAATCGAATAAATTCCAAAGAATAAGAATGAGTTTTTCTGAAATACTAAACTTAAAGACGTCAAAACTAGCGCGTTACTAAACAGAGAGACAAGGTAAGCGTGAGCACAATCGATCCCCAGGTGAATATGTCCGTGTCCGTACTTCAAAGACCGAAATCAAAACGTTAATATGTGGATGTTTCAAAGTTTATAAAATCTAACCACGTCTCCGTGTGGATCAATTCAAATAAGTACGTAACGACTCGGGTACGAAGAAGAAGAATATAGTGCGATAAGTAACGAAAATATGAAAATATGCGTCTTAGTCTTAAATACCCGTTAAAAATAACCAGTTGTCTCTCCATTCCATCAAATGTAAATAGATACTTTATTGAGGGCTCCAATGTGGTTGGGGCCGCACCAACCCATGCAAACTTGGCGTAGCTGAGAATACTTTGACGGAGTGCGAAGTATACCATTTTTAAAAGACTGAGATTCATGAAGCTGCGTGGAGTTTTGAATGTATGTATCGGTTTTCTAATTTTGGAGCTTGAACATTCGATATGCGGAGCCTTTTATTCTTTATATACAACTCTAATATATAGTCATTTTTGTGTTTGTGTTTTATTTCTTACGTGCAATATATCAATTTTATTTCTAATATGTAGTCTTGCTAATGATAAAACTTAAAAAAAAAACTGTACAGGTAGTTACTTCAGAAAAGATCTTGTCTGGTGAAGCAACTACCTTCATTTATATGTACAAATTTAAACGAAATAAATAAACCGTCGGTATTTTCACTTGTAATGTTCTTTCCCCAAAATAATTGTTGCATCTCGGTACAATATATTTTCCAAGTGACATTTGTCTCGTATTATACGTATTCATTACAAGTGTTTTGTGGTCATCGTTATAGTAGTTAGTTTAGTTATCTGAAAACTGTGTGTGGAAAACTGCGGATCTGTCTTTGTTTTTCGCTTGCGAAGCTACAGACGAACGTACAACGACATTAATTTCTTCCAAGGATGATATACTGTATCTCTATTCTATGTATGCCCCTCATTTTACATGAAATAAAAAATTATAGCGGATATTATATTGTGAACAACACAACCTTGTACTGTCAAGTAAGGACATTATACATTCCGCAAGCAATAAAACACTGATATTTTTTAAAATCTTCGAGAGACCGCTCATAAATTAGAAGTTGTATAATTTATATGTTAATAAGTCATCACAAAAATGAAAGGAGATGTCACTATTGAAACGGGGGTATGTATGAAAGGCGGACAAAGAGACAAAAGGATTCTGAGAAGGCTTCTGTGGTGCGTTCCGGTTTACCGAGCATTATACAAATAGCATGGACCTTATGCGGGTAATACCCACAAAACATCCATCTTAAGTGCCCTTATCGCTTCCTGCCATCGATGGTCGATCTTGTAGTCCACAAATCCACACTGAAGGGCTGTCAAAACACCAGTCGTCTAGAATGTTCTTAGGTTTTCACGGCCACTCAGAATCTTCAAGTTTGTATTTACTGGGGTATTATGCCGTGTTGTTACGACCTTTCGGGCCGACGTTTCGCATCGCCTTTCTGCCTTTTGTCCAAAGCGTTACAGACAGAATTGCCAGAGCTCTCAAGAAAAGAGACATTAAGACAGTTTTTGGTGCCAACTTCAAAATTAAAGATATGTTGAGATCAGCAAAGGATCGAGATCGCTTAGAAACGGACGGTGTGTATAGACTCGATTGTCAAGACTGCGATAAAGTATACGTGGGGCAAACGGCGCGTACCATTTCCAAAAGGGTCAACGAGCACAAACGGGCATGCAAACTCGGTCATCCAGAAAAATCAGCACTGGCTGAGCATTTTCTGGATACCGGCCATCATTTTGCATTCGAACCGAAAATCCTTGGAAAGCCTAAGAGTCACCTTGCGCGTCTTATCAAGGAAGCACTAGAAATCTACAAGCATCCGATAAACATTAATAGAGATGATGGTCTCAAATTAAAAACATCTTGGTATCCGGCGCTTCAAAGTCATTCTCGTCGCAGACTCCGCAGAGATAGTGATCAGACAACAGATGAATCATACATACAACACAATACAAACACATCATGACTTCGGCACGGTATTGCAAGCCGATACTTAACCACAACACCAACATTCAAGACAACACATCAGCCCTGATGATGGACCCTGCAATGGGATCCGAAACGTCGGCCCGAAAGGTCGTAACAACACGGCATAATACCCCAGTAAATACAAACTTGAAGACCAGTCGTCTATATTAGGATTGCGCTAGATCTGCATCCAGTACCTACTGCGTTTTTCTCCATTGCCAGCTTATGAAAAACAAATCATATTTGCCTTTTTTAGAAATGAGGCGTACTTACAGATTATTTTAAAACAGATTTAGATATTATTTAGTTTTATAAATGTGTAGAAATATTACATATGGATTATTTAACATTCGAGTCACTTTAATCCGGGTTACATCGAAATTTTAATTTTCTTACGTCAATTACATTTTTGACGTTTATTTTTTAGGTTAGAAAATATGTGAAAATAGTAAGAATATTGTTGTGTGTGTGTGTGTGTTGTGTTCGCATCTCTATTTTTATTTTAATAAAAAAAATAATGTTGAAAGGTATGCAATGTGTGGTAACCCTGTATGGGGTGGACCGTTAAAGTTGGTAGCCATAATCTTATCAGAATGAAATGAAACAAGTAGGTAGGTACCTAAATATGTAGGTACTACGAGTATACCCTGTTCCTTTCTAGTACATTGAATGCTGAAATAAACATAGTCTCTCTGCCTGAAATATATGAATATAATACATAGGGGCACCCACAGCGCCATTACACATGAATCACAGTTATTAGCCAGCAAGTGACATATTTCATGATTAAAATGCAATCCTTTCAAATTCTGCGGATCTTTTCGAGTCTGTAAGTAGGTACTCGGAATGGTTGAGAATTGCTAAGATCTTTATAGCCCGTCCAACTTATCTGGAGAATAAAGGAGGGCGTCCCAATCGTTGTGGTGCTGCCCATAGTCTAAAAATTATCTTATTTTTAGGGAATTTTTTGTAAATTCGTTTTTTCTTAAACAAGTTACAGTTGCCGGCAAAATTCTTGAAATTCTTTGGCGTAGTGGGGGAATGCGCAGAAGACAAAATTTGGGTCTCGTTGGTGGAGTGGTACATGCGCAAACTTTCCCCCACTACGCCGTAAAATTTCAAGATGTTTGCCGGCTACTTTACTAAGCAGTATACGACACAATAAAAAACAAAAAATGTAAACTAACGTACAAATAAATTTATCAAAATATACATTCGCAAAATACACAACATCACAAAATGGCGTTTATTCAAAATCAAAGATAAATACAATTTTCAAAAAAAAAAACAAACAATAATAATTCTTTTAGGCCGGTGCTACATTACGCAGATCTTCCGCCGCGTATTTTCCGTTGCGCCAGTCGGCAAAGCAAATAGATCGTCCGATCATCCGCGTAGTGTGTTTAATAAGCGCATATTGTATGGAAAGAAATGTAGCGATGTTCCGCGATAGAAAAGACGCGGCGGAAGATCCGCGCAGTGTGGCGCCGGTTTTATTCGGTGTTTCATACCTAATGATCATGACCTCCATGTTTAACTAAGTAACACCTAAGGATATCAATCGGTTTAGGCCCGTTGTATCAACTTGGTTTATAGTAATCTTTCGTTCAAAGCATAGATATTTTGCGTCTTCCACCGATCAACAACTCGCTCTCGTTTCATCTAGATATATGACTGGCCTATTCGTACAAGAATTCTGCTCTCATGGCACATATATCATTGCGTTCTATAAGCACCTTACGGTTACTTTTAGTCTTCCGAAAACGAAAACCTAGCTTATGCAGTAGGTAATTTACGCAATGTCTCACGACATCCTTGAAAATTTATGTCTTCTTTCAATACCTTTTACAGTTTACTTTATGTAGGTAACTCTTTCTTAAAATTATAAAAATCGTGTCCCTTTCGCCTAATGACTCCCAAATCAAAGTTATCAATATCAATTTTTCCACTTATCCTTGTTTTTTTTTTTCCGGGTGTAGATACTTTAATGCCCATTTCCACGGCCGCTTTACCTTCTTTAACTATTTTTTAAATTGCCGATTCAGAAATACCTGAAGAAATTGTATAATAGTAAAATAAAAAACTAAGTATGGGAAAATCATTATAACTGCATGGCAGCACTAACCTGAAGTGGCGGCAATACGATGGCAATACGTCAATGAACAAAATCAAACGGTATAATTGGGGCTTTTAGACGTTGTCCTCTTCAAAAAACGTGTGCATTTTCAAGATTATTTCCCGAACACCGCTTTTAATGGTTTTTGGCATGGTGACAATCTAAAATTTTCTTAAAAAACTATCGAAACCGTCGTGAACCCCTCTGTAAACAAAGTCTGTCAAAGGTCTGTCAGCTGTAGATAATCCAATATGGCGTCGTTAGTTCCAAATTTGGCCATTCTTCAGATAAGTTAGACGGACTATAATCATGTTTTTGCAATTTCAGTTTAACTTGTGTTGCCAGTTCTTACACATTATTCTTATCAATGGATCATTCACACCGCGGTTAAATATTACAAAAGGTGTTAAACAGGCTTGCGCAATTTCACCATGGCTGTTCAGCTTGCAAATGGATAATTGTGTGAAAGAACTACAATGTACGAATGCAGGAGAAACAATTAACAATTTGATTGTATGTTGTTTTATAATAAATTGATTCTACGTTATAACATTTTTACAGACATTATACCCCCCATAATATGAGCCAAAGCTCGAGCTTATGGGAAGAGTATTTACAAGCTAAATTAAAGTATAAAAGCATAAACCACTTAGAAGTAGTATTTTTTTTTATTATACAGAAACCATTTGAGACATGTGGGCATTGTTACAATATTCATCGTTGTCCAAAATCAAGGATTTGACTTCTTTCTTAAACTGTTCGTATTTTGGAATGTTCCTTTCTTGAAATTTGTTTTGCGACAACAATGTATTGTACCATTTAACTCCCAAGTATGTGTAATGATGTTGTGCCATGGTGGCTCTTAAAGTTGGTATCTTTATTTGTCCCTTTGTTCGATATCTATTAGTTATGCGTCTAAGGGGTGAGATTTATTTATAAAATAATCTTTGTAAATTTGGCATAGGGATTTTGTTTTGTATATTTTTGTGAGTGATGGTTCATTAAATTCTTGAAATATATTTACAGTAGGATAGTCGTAAGGTTTTTTGAGAATCGTTTTAATAATTATTTTTTGCATTATGATTAATGGCTCTACAGTGGATTTATAAGCCCCTCCCCACCCAATAATACCATACCGTAAGAGGGACTGCACTAACGCGTAATACACCATTTTCTTAATCCACCATATCTGTACAGCAGGATGACTAAACCACTGTCTCAAGGTTTCCAGCCATGATGTTCTCCTTCTTCCATAACCCCGACTTCCGGCAACCTTTCTCTACATTACGAGATGCAAGGTCTCGTTATTTTCACGTGTCCGAGATTTTGAAGCTTTCGGATTTTTATTGTTGTAATTACTTATATTTCCTTATCCATCCGAACACGTTCATTCAGACCAAAACATTCCATGGAGGAAAGAGATCAAATACCTCGGTGTCACTCTCGACTCCAAACTCACCTTCCGCACTCACATTCAAAACATAACTGAAGCTGCGACACGTGCACTTCACGCCATCTACAGTAGCCGGCAAACATCTTGAAATTCTACGGCGTAGTGGGAGGAAGTTTGCGCATCTACCTTTCCACCAAAGAGACCCAAATTTCGTCTTCTGCGCATTCCCCCACCACGTCAAAGAATTTCAAGAAGTTTGCCGGCAACTGTACCCACTCATGAGCCGGAATATCGCACTGGCCATAGACAACAAGCTCCTAATATACAAGGCCATAGTCCGGCCCATCATGACATATGCAGCCCCCACATGGGGCCACGCTGCACGCACACACATAAACAGACTACAGATCCTGCAAAACAAAGCCATTCGGCTAGCACTGAATGCGCCGCGTTGGATCAGGATCACACAATTACATGACGACTCAGGCATTCGGCCTCTTCAAGACCACATCAGAGATTTGGCCAAGCGTTTTTATGCAGTCATCACCACACACCATAACCCCATGTCGCGCTATGACGAGAATATCCCCGAAAGAATCAGGAGACCCAAGATAGTCCTCCTAGCAGTAATCCTGAGTCATTAACGCAGTAACCCCTCCCCTCCCCCCAATATTTTATTTTATAAAAGTGAAGTAAAGAAAGCCCTTCACTGATACATCATGATGGAAGAGCAAGGGGTCCACTAGTGACCCGGTAGGTACTCTGGTTGCCATCAGATAATGCTAAGGCATGATCATTCATAACTCTGTCCATACATCCAGCTTATTTTGAGTACTATTTGTTCTCGAATGCTTCAGTCGCCTTATAAAGTAAGAATAAAAGTGGATAACTTATATAGCCCCATTTTCGTAAAAAAAATTTACCTCAAGGGTACTTTACACAAAAATTGTTAGGTCCTACATTACTATTTAAAATTTAACATTGCAAAATGATGCGAATGATTTTTTCAATAAGATGCATTTCTAGTCTCATTTCACAACGTATGAAATACTAGTAGGCAATGAATGTTTGGAACAAGTAGATGAGTTTGTGTACTTGGGAAGTATGTTCGATAGAAGAGGGAATGTTGAGAAAGATATAGAGCGGTGAACGGTGCTTTGAATGCAATAATTTCTAATAGAAATATGCCTACCGAGGCAAAACTAGCGGTAGGTACATAAAGGAGTTCTGGTACCGACACTATCAGGATTGATGTGATAATGAAGATGATGGACCCTGCAATGGGATCCGAAACGTCGGCCAGAGAGGTCACATATACACGGCAGAATATCCCAGAAAACTATACACAGAAGATTCTGCACGGCCGTGAAACCTGAGAACATTTATATTTCCACGCCTCCCACTACAGATGCACGTCTTACTTAACTTAGGCCCGGTTGCGCCATCTGAAGTAAAAGTAAAAAAGTTACTCGAGTAACTTTTTTTTACTAAAACGGGTTGTTCCATCTACGGTAAAAAATATTTTACTCGCCGAAGTACATACAAGAGTAACATATTTTTACTCCCCAATGTTTTTTTTTTCATTTACCCATCCCTACTAGGGATGGGCGTTAAATGGACGGACTAGTTGAAATCAACCGTTGACGTTGCGTCGACACGTCGACGGTTTAGTTTAGGTTTAGACTAGTTGAATTCGTAGACGGTGGACGGCGGACGCCGTGGACGGTGGACGTTTTCAACGTAGTGCAAAGTTTATTTCTCTCTCATCTCTCGCTGCCGACTTGTAGACGCCATAGACGTCATAGACGGCTCGACGGGTAATTTCATTTCAACTCTAAAGTACACGACCATAGCGTGCAGCTCCGTGTACACGAACTATGACAGAGACTTGAAATTTGAATGCATGCGTAGAGTGAGATAGGCTTAATAAACTATTATCTATTATTTTTTACTTGATTTGTGCGATGTGCACGTGCGACGTTTCGGTGAATTCCCAATTTTGCGCTGTATAAAATAAAACAATTCTGTTTAATTATTTTATTTTTTATTGAACTAATATTTTACTGCTTACTCCTGATATTGTTGTGTACTTCTTTCCTTTTCTACTTTACTTTCTACCTACTTCTTTCTATTATATATAGAAAGAAGTATATAAAACTATTATATATAGAAAGAAGTATATAAAACAATATGTAAAAGCCTATATAATGTGCGTAAACAAATAAATAATAAAATATTTTTTTTACATATAAGCACAAGTAGAGGTTTTACTTTCCCCGAAACTATATTCCTACGAACTTCTTTAAATTTTAAAAATTAACGTAATAAAAATAGCCATCGAGCAGCGCCGCGTCGAACCGAAGACAGTTGACCATCGTCCCAATGTTTAGATAGAACGTCCGCGTAACAAAGTCGATGCGTCAACTAGTTGATCGTCTCGTCGATGAACGGACGTGGACGGTCTCGTTTCGTCGACGGTAGGGATGGGCGTTGAATGGACGGACTAGTTGAAATCAACCGTTGACGTTGCATCGACGCGTCGACCGTTTACGTTTATCGCATGGACTAGTTGAATTCGTAGACGGTGGACAGCGGACGCCGTGGTCGGTGGACGATTCGAGATTGACGCAATGCAAAGCAACGAGCGAGAGCAAGACAAAACGTCTCCGTTTATTTCTCTCGCTGTCAACTTGTAGATGCCATAGACGTCATAGACGGCTCGACGGGTAATTTCATTTCAACTCTAAAGTACACTACCATAGAGTGCAGATCTGTGTACACGAACTATGACTAGAGATTTGAAATTTGAATACATGCGTAGCGCGAGATAGGCTTAATAAGCTATTATCTATTATTTTTTACTTGATTTTTTGTGATGTCACGTGCGACGATTCGGTGAATTCCCAATTTTACGCCGTATAAAATAAAACAATTCTGTTTAATTATTTTATTTTTTATTGAACTATTATTAATTAATAGGCCGGCTAGATATTTTTCTAAAATCAATATTTTATTCGATCGATCTCGACTTCTTATATATTTACCTGAAAAGGGATGCTAAAATTTAATTATTGTGTTATTTCCTTACTTTTCAACTTTAGCATATAAATGATAAACAAACTTGTAGGGAATAAAAATTTCTATACCTAACTATGGTCCTTATTCAGGAGTCCAACATTAATTATTGTATATGTAATATAATCTTGAATTTAGGTTTAATTAATTTTTATTATAAATTCCCTATTTTCAACTTTGTAGATAAAAAAAAAAAAATCTATTATAATTTTGTTTACACTTTTTATTAGTTTTTTACATGTTTCGGGAACAATGTTCCTTTTCTCAAATTGAGCCTTAAACTAAAGTTGACAAATAATACAGATATATTTATTTATTAATAATGTCACCACAAAGTGAAAGTCTGACTTTGAAAGATGTATTCTTCAATAAATTTCTAGATAACATCTCAAATGTAAAGTATTTTTAAATTATGTATTTATTTATAAATTTATAGATAATAAATAAATGTAAAGGTTTTTATAATTTTATTTAACTTGTATTGAAACGAATGAATTTTTCGTAATCGATTTGAGTTAGTGTAGTGATAGTCCAACGTTTTACAAAAAATAATACTCATAATCAAGGCAGGAATATAGTCCTGCTAGGTTATTATTGTTTTCCAAATAACCCTGTACACATGTAATAATGTGTATCTAATATATTTTTTTATACACACATTGCTTTGTACTTTATATTTTTAATTTTTATACTCATATTTTAATGCTTATACCCGATACTTTCACTGCTTATATATGTAGTTTATATTTATATTTTACTGCTTACACCTGATATTGTTGTGTATACCTACTTCTTTCTTTATTATATATAGAAAGAAGTATATAAAACAATATGTAAAAGCCTATAAACAAATAAATAATAAAATATTTCTTTTTACATATAAGCACAAGTAGCGGTTTTACTTTCCCCGAAACTATATTCCTTCGAACTTCTTTAAATTTTAAAAATTAACGTAATAAAAATAACCAACGGTTGTGCCGTCGAGCAGCGTCGCGTCAAACCTTAGACAGTTGACTATCGTCCCGATGTTTAGATAAACGTCCGCGACGTCCGCGTAACGAAGTTGACGCGTCAACTAGTTGACGAATTCAACTAGTTGATCGTCTCGTCGATGGATGGACGTGGACGGTCTCGTTTCGTCGACGGTAAATACGTCGACGACCCATCCCTAGTCGACGGTAAATACGTCGACGACCCATCACTAAACCCACCCACAAATATTAAGTAAAACACGAGACAGCGCGTACGCAGTCCCGACTACCAAAAATTACGCGCCCGAGTTATCCGCATTAGGGATAATCGCAAGGGTCAGCCCAACCGGAGTGCAATGGAAGAGCCTCGCCCTGGGGGAACCGCCCTGTTGATCACGGTATCCCCTACGCCAGGTAAGTATGCTTAAACTCGCTCTTTTCGGAGTATTTATTATCTGATGAACGCCATTCGTATATCAGTTCCGAGCGACAGTAGCGCTATCTTTCGACGGCGCAGTACACTAACTAAAATATTACTAAATGTGGCGTCTGGATGCAAAACCGCCACTATCCATACAAAACCATTTTTCATGTTTTGATTGATTAATGATCTCTATCCTATTCTGCACATTCTGCAAGTTTCCAATATAAGAAAATATGCTTCCATGCCCTTCAAAATCGTCCTTAAATATAACGGTAAGTAGCAAAACCGCCACGTTGCCGCAAAGTGGGATGCAGAACCGACACTATTCACTCGGACCAATCAGAATGGAGCCCCGCTACGAGATTTAATATGGAGAAACGTCGTCTGTCGCAGATAACGCGTGTTTTGATTACCTTAAATATTTACATAAAAACTACAAGTAGACATCTTTTATTACCAAAAGACAGTGTACTAAAGCATAAAGTAAATAAGGATGGATATAAATGTAACTTTCAAAAGCGAAATAGGAAAGAATTATCACATTAAAAAGTCCGCTTTGTGCACATTTTTGAATATTTTTGTTGACACTTTAAAGACCTTGCGATTGGTTTTACTATAAATTTATTTTATTATAGGTAAAATAAAGTTAGCTTACAAAAATAAGTATTTATTGTATCTAACATAACATACACCATCAGCAAAAAATCTTCATCATCATCATTATCATTATCGCCTTCAGTTTCAGTTTCTGTAAATATTTCATCATTTTATTTGATTTGTATTGAAGTGAATAAATTTAAATAATTTTTAAATTTATTCACCGATTGCTTGCTGCTAGGCCCTGCAAACGGTTATACTGGCGACCGCGAGGCCGCAAGTGGCTGCTGCGCGGCCATTGGCATCTGCAATTGGCTATCGTCTGTACTAGCCGTTGCCCGGCAAATGTTACCTAATATTATCAAGGTGTCTCGTAGCTAGAAGTACGAGACTTTACACTCTGGGTGAAATAATATAATCTAATAAGATCTAAACAGATTTATGATATGAAAAGGATGAAATTTTTATATAAACGTTTTTGTAATTTTTTGGGACTAAATTAGTGAAAAAGTTGAACTACCGTTACAGTAACTTATACCAATTATGTACAATTCATTCGCTTTAATACAAGTCGAATAAAATGATAAAAACCTTGCAAAAATTGAAAATAGAAATTTTCACAAGGTTTTTATTATTTTATTTCATTTGTATTGCAGTGCATGAATTTTTTATAAACGAAATTAATTGCCTGTCTTGATAATGAGTCGAAATTTTTCAAGCAATCATGAGCTAACAATAATAGTTTGCATTTTTTTTTAAATATTTTCGACTTATTTTCTACAAAAAGTTGAACTATATTTACAGTTACTTATATAAATTACGAAAAATTAATTTTTTTCAGTACAAGTTAAATAACATTATAAAAATCTTGCAAAAGTTCCAATTTTATTTTTTCCAATTAGAATTGCAGGGTATTTATTATTTTGCTTAACTTGTATAAAAGGGAATAATTTGTTTATATTTGATATAAGTTACTATAGTAAGAGTACAACGTTTTAAAAAAATAAATCCGAAATATTGAAAAAAAAATGCACATTTTAATGTCACATATTTCCTTATCTATTGATATTAGGTCACGGTTGCTTAAAAATTTTCGAATCATAATTAAAGTAGAAATCTACCTATCAGGTACAGTAGCCGGCAAACATCTTGAAATTCTACGGCGTAGTGGGGGGAAGTTTGCGCATCTACCTTTCCACCAAAGAGACCCAAATTTCGTCTTCTGCGCATTCCCCCACCACGTCAAAGAATTTCAAGAAGTTTGCCGGCAACTGTATTGTGGACTAGCTCTGTTACATAGTGTACACCTCGTAAAAAATAATATTTTCGATTTTCGTATCAATTTTTCATAATCAATTTAAGTTCCTGTAATGATAGTTTAACTTTTTGCCTAAACTAAGTCGGAAATATTGAAAAAAAATGCAAACTTTGATATTGCTTCCATAACTTTTGATATTAGGTCATGGTTGCTTGAGCATTTTCGACTCTTTATTAAGACAGAAACCCACTTGTAAAATTTTTACTACTTACTATAAGATAGACTATATAGGCATATAGGTATGATCATATATTTTATTTTTTTATTTCCATACTCTTATTTAATTCTTAAGATTATTGTTTTTAGTTTTTAAAATAAATAAAACTATGTGCCTAAGTTATTAAATTTTTGTACTCGAAGATCAATTTTTAATCATTAAAATATTTTTATAAACTCCGTTAATCGCCGATGAAATAATTGCCTATTTAAAAATATATTATATCATTGTTAAATTTGGTGTCGTAGTAAAGGTCTCGAGAAGTGATACGGAATTATTGTTAAATCTAAATATATTTTTGTTTCCATGATTGTTGGTTCATTATTTACATATTATCTAAAATATATTTAATCCATATTCCTTGCTCAAAACATGCACTAAATTTTAATTCTTAAAATATTTTTGCATCTATTGTTAATCACAAATAAAATATTTATAAAATAGTATATTTCATTGTTTAATTTTCAATTGCAGTATTGTTCGCAATGAGTTAAGTCGGCAAGTCGCCACGTGATCGTCCGCGAGCGCGCCTCTCGCGATCGTTCGGTAGCAAAATCGACTCTATCGACAAAATCGACCGGCGGTGGGTAGCAAAACCGCCACTTTGCAATCAATATATCTTTATATTGCGGAAACAACAAAGAAAATCTTTAAAATTGGAATGCAGATTTTAACACATCCTTAATATGTATCAAGTAAAATAATAAAAAACAGGAAAATGTGTAAGGGAAATACTTAAAACGTTTTTTTTGATTCCTGAACATTTCATATATATGCAACGTGGCGGTTTTGCAGCCAGACGCCACAAATCTGAAATGAAAAAGTTGAGATTACATTTATTATCTAGGTGTCAACCATCACAGATATAATAAGCATTTTAATTAATTCATGGTCACTTAGGGTTTTATTAATTAAACGTATTTTATTAATTTAAAACAAAATATTGCATACAAAAAATAAAAGTTCATTGAATTTTAAAAGGCAGGCTTGGTACTTTTCTACAATACACTTTCGTCTCTGTGAGACATCTATAATGTACATTAATTGATTAATGCTGTCTCTGTGACAAGAAATCCAGCACTACCGTTCTGAAAGATTTGAACAAACTCAAAAATATTCTGAATGAAAAATACTGGTAAAAAAGGAATTTAATAAAAATTGGAAATAATATTTCCTGGCGTATCCTAGTGTAATGCTAGTAATTCGGATGAATTTCATTACACAGAAAAAGTATATTGTTTTCAAAATTCCGTAAATCAATTGTAGATTTCTCATTAGCGACATTAACGATATTAAAAAAATTAGCGACATCTGTGGGGATTTAGGGGAAATGAAAATGGCTGTCACAGGCCGCGTATGAAAGGTGGTTACAGCACACATGTGAAATGTGGCATGCAATTCAAATATATGCAACTTCCAAAAAAATAGTAGACATGGTATATTCTATCATGGGTGACAATGGCGAACGTTACATATGTGTAAAGTGATCACTTAAGCCAACCATACGATAGGTCGTAAGTCCTATGTACACCAAAAAATGACTTCTATACCTACTTTCCCATAAAAATACAGTTTCGTCTCTATGAGACATCTATCTTCTTCTTCTTTTTCTTTTGGTGTCATGTCAGGTCCCCCCAACGTTGACTATCACCCGAGAGAAAGCATCCCTGTCCTGGGCAGCACGAAACAGCTCTCCAACACTTCTTATGCCCGTCCAGTCGCGTATATTGCGGAGCCAGGAAATTTGTCTCCTTCCAACACTTCTACGACCCTCTATCTTGCCCATAAGAATCAGGTGGAGCAATTCATATTTTTCTCCTCTGAGCACATGACCCAAATACGATACCTTTCGGATTTTGATATTTGTCAGCAACTCTCTATTCACTCTAGCTCTTTGAAGAACTCTTGTATTGCTGACCATATCCGTCCAGGGTATCCGGAGCATTCTCCGATTGATTAATGAGTATGTGATTTTAGTCACCGGTACTTCAAATTACCTTCTTTTTCTATCGTGTGCAGTGATTTGTTGTCTCTTTCAATGCAATATTTGCTACGTATGAAAGCCGGCTAGTATGGGAATAACGTGTCTCAAAATCATCAGCAAGTTCCCTCAACGACCTTCGGGTATATTATCACAGTTGCCGGGGGGGGGGACCCACTTCACGTAACTCTCCACGTATCTTAATAGCCGAGGCTGTACTAGCGTAGGTAAGCTTCACGGGACCTATTGTCCCGGAAGCCAGACCTGCTGCAAAGCCTGTGAAATCTTCACGTAGTTCTGAGACCTGATTTTTGAACTCAGATGGCTCGCACCTGATGTGGGTAAAGTGTCCAAGTCTATGCTCATCCAGAGCACCTCTCAGTCTCGCATATTCTGCGTTAGTTTCCGCAATCAACGCTAAAATATCGGCATTACAGCCGGCTAATCTAGCTCAAAATCTAGATCCGAGTTTATTCGGGCATTTGCAGCCGATGAGATGCTGGTAATCTCGTTTGTAATGTCTCGAGCCCTCGTAATGTATGCTGCGTCTTCAGCCTTTCTCGGGGATTCCAATAGGGGAAGCATGGACTCTAAATTTTCCTCTTCCCTTTTCTTCTTGGAAGGTCTTTGTGATGGTCTCGGTCATGGTCTTGGTTATGGTCTTGGTCATGGTCATGGTCTTGGTCTTGGTCATGGTCTTGGTCATGTTCTCGGTCATGGTCTCGGTCATGGTCTCGGTCATGGTCTCGGTCATGGTCTCGGTCATGGTCTCGGTCATGGTCTCGGTCATGGTCTCGGTCATGGTCTCGGTCATGGTCTCGGTCATGGTCTCGGTCATGTTCTCGGTCATGGTCTCGGTCATGGTCTCGGTCATGGTCTCGGTCATGGTCTCGGTCATGGTCTCGGTCATGGTACCGGTCATATAAATATTAGTTTTGAATCTATAATTACACCTAGGTATTTTATACTCTACGTTTTCTAATATCTCATTTTCTAGTTTCAATTTATATTTGGTTGTTATTTTTTTGCTTCCAATTATCATACATTTTGTTTTTGAAACATTTAATTTAAGTTTGTTGAATTGGAACCATTTTGATATTTTCTCCAGTTCTTTACTTATGTTGTAGATCGCTATTTCGAGGTCACTATCTTCTATGTATATAAAAGCGTCGTCTGCAAATATCTTATTTTACATTTATTTATTACTGATGTAATGTCATTTATGTATAGTAAATGATATTTTTTTATGTGAAATAATATATATTCACATGCATGTTTAACGGTACCTACCTACCTTTTTGGTTCGAAACCACTTTTTGGGTTTTTTCACACAATTTTAACATTGACCAATCATGGCCAATCATGGACAACATGGCTAACCATGGCAAATCATAGCCAACCATGGCCAACAATGTCCAATATTGGATAGAGTATGATTTATGATATAGTAAAGAATGAAGATGATGGGAAAGAATGTACAGCTGATCTGATGGAACGAAAAAAGGGTCGGTCAAATTTTACTAGACATGTTGAGAAAATGAACGAGGAAGGAATAGTCAGAAAATATATGACGCGAGTGTTGACGGCACTTGAAAGAGAGGAAACGCGGAAGACGTGGCGTGATCACATTAATCAAATACCGGAGAGTGGTCCTGTTAAGAGTCTCAACAATCGTTGAGCTTGGATGCGAAGTTGTACGAATGTGGATGAGGGAAGAATTGTGTGTCAGGAAAAGAGTTTGGCGCTCAGAGATGTGCAAAATAATATATTAAAAGAATTTTAATTCCGAATGCAAACATATGTTTACTTTTCTATTTTAAATGAAAATACCAAATAGTTTGAAACAAAATTGTTTAAATACAAAATACCTTATTTCAAATAAAATGTCTTTAGTTGGTTAAGTTTTTACAAGTAATTTATTTCGCAAATTTAAACACTAATATTTGTACAAAAACTTAATCTTTCATGTTATTTTATGTTATTAATTTATGTTTATGTTATCCATGTGGTCCAAGGATAACGAAAATATATATATATATATATAGGAAAAAATATAAGGAAAAGGTTTTGCGCAATAGGGTATCTGTTCGAAGAATTTAAACAATGTATTGTAGTCATCTTTTAAATATTTTTATGTAGATTTTAAATATTAAAATAAATGTAGTGTTACCAGACCTATTATAGTGTTGGCATTATCACTAGCCACAGTAGAGAGTTGGTCTCAATATTAGAAGAAATATGAATAATTTAAAGCCACCGTCAAATTTAAAAAATAAACAACACAAGGCACAATGAGTGACTCGAAACAAAAGGTTTAAGAATCGAGTTAAACTCTTTCCGCACGCCTAAAGAATTATGCCTTGATATCAAATTAACATAATGACTCGTGTCCATTGTATTGTACTTGAACTCTCATTACTACAACAGTACCTACGCCGTGAAGTCACCGCGCTCACAATGTCGTCACCTTACGTTTACGTACCAACAAGCACGTCCACGCGGGCTCGGCTGAAGAGCTAGGAACGGGTGTAGGTATTATTATTTCACTACGATACCTGGTTTGGTGAATACCAGTGAGGAAACGGGGTCAATTTTAAACACCGGGACATCGCACCAAATCGCTACCAGCTCACCCTGAACATCTCGCTCTCTTGCACTCATGTTTCCCCTAGCTAGTTTGAGTAGCCTTTCGTCGATATCCACATTCTTAATAAATTCAAGATGATTTCTGAACCAGATCTCATTCTTTATTTCTACCTACGTCTATTTAAGCAAATTGAAATGGTTATTACTACACCCAGTGGCGTGCAGTGGGTATAAACGTAGGTTATGCTGTGATCGACTATATACCTATATTAAAAATAAAAAAATAAAAATATACATGGATACACCTTTAAGGGTATACTTACATTTTTACCTTTTTTTTGTTTTTTTTTTTAATTGTATGTAATGAACTTTTTTGAGTCGCTTCAAACTACAAAAATAACTGCACTATAAAAGAAGTATTGTAAACAAGATTTTTCTAAATAAATAAATATTTTGTATAAAGGTAATATGGCAAAACGATTTATATATAATTAAATCGGGAATAATACTAATTTCAGATATACGTTTCTTTTCACAAAAATAAATCAAACATTTTATGGTATCATCGATGGCGAGGTCGTCGTAAATAATCATTACGATTTGACAGATGGTATTTACATTCACCATAGAAATGAGAAACAGAATTCACACAAAAAGTTTTGGGTGGAATTTGTAAAAAATATCATTTCTGCAAGTTTATTTTTTCCGCGTAGTTCTCACCTGGCATAGGACCTTTCGAAGAAACATGCTATTCCATGAAAACAAGAAATCGCAGACCTCTATAGTAGGGATGTTCCGACTAGTCGGCGACTAGTCGGTAAAACCGACTATCCGGCCTCTTTCGTAGTTGGCGACTATTTGGAAAAGAGCGCCGACTATCCGGCTTCTTACTTTTGGTAATCTGTCTATAATATTACTTACTTGTAAAGAAAAAATATCTATGACATTTATCAAACAAAATTAGTATCGTAATTAACAAATATAATATAATATTATATTCTTATCTTCAATAAACATTTATAAATATTTCTTCTTATTTAAATAAAAGAGTAGGATTTTTTTTTATTAACAGACTAAGTAATATTAAACCAAGATTGCGTGTACATGATTTACTAAAAAAAAAAACGTTTATAAAAATTCTAAACATTAATTGCTTCATAAAAATAAAAACAATCACTCTAACGTACTTATATGAATCATTGTCCAATTAGTCAAAAAAAATTCATACACGAGACATTATTTTTGACATGACAGTATAGGTACAATAACAGTATTGTCTTTATTTTTTTACTCAAAAACACCGCTCTGACCCGTGCAAAAGCAAAAATCAAGAAACAATGCGAAGTAAACAAAACACGTTTCGACACGCTCGAAGCGGTGATTGCGACTTGCGCGCTAATCAGCTGTAAACGAAGCGTCACGGAAATTGCCGAATACCTTGATCGGCTTGGCCGACTAGTCGGCCAAAGTCATAATAGGCACATCTCTACTCTATAGATAAGTCAAAATACAGATTTCAGGACGAGTTTCTTCTCGACTTGACTAGATCTATGGAACAAATTTGTTGAGCGCAAATAAGTGAGATAAATTAAGAATTGACATGAAGTTAGGTACAGAAACGTCGGAAATAAAACTTCTAGCCATAGGACGAATTACGGCTAGAATTTTAAATTAAGTTTTTCTCTAAGATAGGGATTATTTAATTAATATTTGCTTCCCAGAATCTTTACTAATGCACAGCTTTTTTTCTTGTATGCGCTGCACGCCACTGCCGAATACGCTATTATTGTTTTACTATTACATGTTTTATAGAACTGTCTTATTCTCCATGATCGAAAAAGCCTCATTTCCCCTACGTATAAAATATTACGACATCGCTGCTGTTAAAAAATGTTCGAGCTTTAATTGTTAATTAAGTCACGCAGCACTTGTTTGTCAACAACAATAGCATTTGTTAGCTTTGTCTAAAAGGGCTTTGCCCTTTTTTGTTTAACTTTACACTATGTTTTCCCCAGAAGTTTAACGATGTTCATAATGATGGCGTGAACATGTTATTATTGAAGATAACATGTTCTTTCCATTATTAAATGATTTGATTTTTATGAAAAAGTGTACTTAACATTGTTCATCCCTAATTATTTTTAAGTTCTGAACTTATTTCCAATGGAAAGAGCGTACGATACTTAGTTTAGACGGCTTATTAACTAATTTTTGACTAAAATGTTAGTTAACAACTTCTTGCCATGGGGTCTACAACTGTTAAATTATACTATTATTTTACGAACGCAAAAACTTAACCAAAACCATTATGATAACATTTTTCGCTTAGAAGGTATGTAGCAAATCAATTTACGTATTTTCAGAATACTCGGTACTGTGGTTGTGAATTGCTGACTACTCTGGGTTAACTTTTTAAGATATGTAAAAATTTTCACACTCAAATTGTACTAGTTGTCCCTTCCTTTTATGGAAAATCACTAAATTATTTCATTTTTGCTTTCAAGGTAGGTATTATGTATAGAAAAATAATTGTTAATTTATTAGATTTTTGTCAAAATCTTACATAATTTAATCCTACCTAAGCTTACTGAACAACTTTTCAATATTATTAATTTCAGTTTTTGTCTGTCGCTAAGTGTCAGTGTAATTATAAAGAATTTGTTTCTAATTTATCCTATACATCAATTTCTTACATTTAAAATAATTTTAAAATATTTTTAACAACCGAGATAGGAGAATTTTTTAACATAGAATATTGCTATATTTTATAAAACAATTATTTTATTAATATATTCTTATATTAAACATCAATTTTGATAAATGAAGGCTTCTTTTACTGTTTATTTGACTATTGTATATGTTATCATTCTTGGTTAGAAAGAGGTCTACGTGGTATGGTGGTTTCGCTAATTTTACATTCCGGAATTTCTTTAACGAAACGTATACTAAAATACCTAATTGAAAATAGGTTATGATTTTTGACTATAATCAATTTTAAAATAGTTAATAAAATAGATTAACATAAGTCCAAATACGTGAAAATGTAAGAAAAAGATTAAATTACTACTAAAAATAAACTTTTTCTTAATTCTCTTTCTGTTAACTTTAATTTACATTATTGTTAGTGTAAATAATCCTTTAACAAAGCTAATGACTTTATTCTTCTGTATAAAATTCTTCTGCGAATAAACAAAAGAAGAGCAAATATTTAAGTAACATGTATCTATATTTAAACTCAGCACACTGAAGATAATTCATAATTTGATGTAATTACAAACTTGTATTTTGTTTGACCTTGCGACGCGCATACCTGCAAAGCTTTTTTTAGAGACCTTTCTCCAAAACACACCACACGTACTTTAAATCTCGATGTGACTACTCGTCGATTGGCCCTGGAGAATGAGTATTGACGCGAGTTTCCCCAGAAAATAATTCGTTATCTATTACCCATGAAAGCCTTAAATATAGCCTTCTCCGTTCGACACATTGACATTGTTTACTGAAAAATTCTACTGAACCTTTTTCTCAGGTCCTTTCTCGACGGTCTCCTTCTTCCAGGATCCCGGAATCTTCTCTTTAGATGTTCGATGTGTTGAAGAATTTTTAACTAAAATTGTACTTATCATAATAATTTATACACAATGTTGTATTCCAATGATTTGAACTGCTAAGTTCTAATATTGCCTCTGGTGATGGTGGTGGTGCCCTTCGAAAGCACTTAGGCTTATATAATTCAAGTCAGTGGAATAATTATTGTGTTAATCATGATGTATGTCTGATGTCCGATGTATGCATGCAGAGTGAACTTATGATGAGTGTCAGCAAATCGAAAGTGATGGTGTTCGAGAGAGAAGAAAGAATGGCTAAGTGTGATGTAATAGTTAACAACGAATTCTTAGAACACGTGAATGAGTTTGTGTACTTGAGATGTGTATTTAGTAGAGACAGCAAGACTGAGAACGATATCTAAAGGAGAGTAACTGCGGGGAACCAAAGTAAATGTCAAAAGAAGCAAGACTAGCGGTACATAATGGCTTTTACACTTGTATGGTTAGCCACTATAATTTCCTTAGTTATTGGTTGGTACGAAATATTTGATAATAAGTTTTCTTTGGAATCTACATACCAGTCGTTAGTACTAATTCTTTGGAAATAAAAACTGCGTCAAAAGCATTTGTCGTATTTGTTTTCTCAACTGAGGTACATTGGTTTATATAGTGACCAATCAATTTTCATTTATAACAACGAATTACTTTGCCTGGCGCCGGTGTTTTGAGGTTATCAATAACATTTACACTACTGGCAGATTGCCGTGTTCCACTATTTCGAGCAATAAATACACTTTCCGACTTAATCCCAAAATTTGAACTCATATCCAGTTATGGTGAAAGACCTGGCATGATCAAATACTACAAATATTGGAGGATGGCCCTGTTAAAAGCCTCAACAACCGTAGAGCTTGCATGCGAAGATGCATGAATGTAGCCGAAGCAAGAGCGGTGTGCCAAGATAGAAGAATATGGCGTCTATTCTCTCTGCCTAGTTAGTTATCTAGTTAGTTATGGTCTCTGGTTAGTTAGTTAGTTATGAACTTCCACTCTGTAAATGAAACAACACTTTATTTATTATATGTACTTATTTTTATTCTTTCATCCTAATTGTACCATCCTTCATAATACCATTCGTCCAACTCATTAACGTATAGCAAACATTCTTCAGGCTTGCACGCTCGATCCGGTGAGCGAAATATGACAGATAACATATCGAAATTGTATTCGTAATAAAATGTTGGTTATAAAAAAATTACTTTCTCCGCAAAACTAAGATTCGTTTCGCAATTATTACTGCGATGGTTGCGGTTATTTTCTGTTCTCCTCATCTTTTAAATCCCCGAGTCCTGACACCGAACAAAAGCCCAGTCGTAAGATATTACGATTCAGCGTTAAGGTACAGATACACATGCTTCTTTAGTGGCATGCTAATGAGCATGCCACTAATAAGCATGCCCTAACAACTGTACACACTTGCTCATTACTGGCATGCTTATTAGTGGCATGCTCATAAATAAGCACGCCCAAAGCTAACAATCAAACACACACGCTTATTAGTGGCATGCTCTTGTCATAGAATAGAGACGCTCTTGTTCAAAATGGAAACTTTGCAAACTGAAATAGAAAATTCAAGTCAACCAATAAATCAAAAAAGTTCCCGAGTTTCCATCCGCACATTTTTGATTTTAGTTTGCCTATTAATAAAGTTTCGTAAACATTATTTCTCACTATATTATTTTTTACAACGGTGACCGAGTATTCCACAGACACTCGTGATTCCTATAATAAATCACGAAAAGTAATGTTTTATCATCTCCCCAACGCGCCATATTTGTTTCATCTGTCGCGGACTGAGAAGATCGCATTGATAATACTAGCCGCGAAGCCCGCGAATGACATAAGCATGCTCATAAATAAGCAAGTCTGTTCACACATGCTCCAAAGATACCCCTTCTCTATGGTGAATGACAGTGGCATGCTTATAAATCAACCGCCGGTTGATTTTTGAGCATGCCACTAGGTGGCATGCTCATTTCTAGCAATGTGCGTAAACACATGCCACTAATAAGCATGCCACTGTCAAAGTCGATACTGCGCATGCTCACGTGCCACTAAATAAGCATGTGTATTAGACGCCTTACTGATTACGCTCAGTATATTTGGCGATAACGCTCTCCGTCAGTCGGCGATATTGCGAACAATTGGGGATAGTTAGGTGCTGTCAATACGTCAATTAGAAGTAATTATCTTTAATGACAAACATCATTTGTCACGCAATTAACAGAATGCCTTACGGCCGGCGGCGGGGCCCACGTGCAGTTATAATTAAAATAACGGCTTTTTAAATTCTGGCGATGTGAATCAATTGAACCGTACAAAGGGACACTGTTACTTATGACATCTCACCCTACTGCCGTTCCAGCACCAGATCTGATATATCCGTACGTGTAACTATATAAAGGTTGAAATATACCACTAAAACGCGACGCGACATGACGTGTCGACACTTGATGCGAATCGTGCACATGTGCAACACGTGATGCTACAACACGCTTTGCTAGGATCATAGAAGGACGGAAGTGTATTGACGTGGCCATGGATTTGCTATTTAAAGACGAGCTGGTTGATGATTTTGAGGAAGATTTATTGCAGATTTTAGGGATATATTTTGTACAGAAACAGTTGAATAAAAAATACGTATTAGACGTAGATGATGCTGCATTCATGAAATAAATCAAGATAGAGTTACGTGTGGTGAATTGTACCCTTATATAAATATATACCCTTTATAGAAAATAGAATACTCTTTATAGAAAATTGAAGAAAATTCAAGATAGTTAGATATCATTTATGTTTTCGGATGAATGAGACGCAATTTTAAGTTTTAAATGGCTTTATGTGCGATGCGTCGGGTAGCGTGTGTGCCCTCTACCGGCAACACGCCGATCGGCATCGACTGGATGTTACCGCGTGGGGTTGCGTTTTATCACATGTCTATTTGTATCTGAAATCTGAACATATTAAATATATGAGATTGATTAGTACTGACATGTGTCGGATGGCGTGGCATGGCGTGGCATGGCGTCGCGTTTTAGTAGTGTGTTTCAACCTTAATTCGCCTAGCGCAGGAACATTCATCGCCGACACTTAACCGCCTTCTGGCTTCTGGCGGCATTTTTGATTTCGCTGTCCCTATTATAATAATCTTCCTATTGAGGCGCTGAATTGCCTCGACGCGACGCGACGCACAAAGGTTGGAAATTAGATTCTGTGCGCGCAAAATTCAAAAAACGAAAGTCGTAATAAAAATAAAATATATGCAGCGAAATAAACTTCGTTCCTTGCGTAATAAAGTCCCACTAATAGTCAATTACCTAGAATTAACCCCTCGTATCTAGTCGAGCATGTAGTGACATGTTGTTGCAAAATAATACAGTTGAGTTATTGTCAGTCGGATACGAGTGTTTGTACCAAAGTGGTGTGTTTATATTTTTGAATTTTGTTCTTCGAACTATGGAATCGATAAACTTAGGTAACTTTTTAAAATATAATCCACAATTTTATTCAATTACTTTTTTCATTGTAATTCAGTAACCTGAATACTGATTAAATATTTATCTTGATATTAAAATGGAGAAAACATCCCGGATTTAAACATTTTTGGCACAAACTCGACCCTGCGAAAAAGAATGAGGAATTAAATAAACTTTTTGTATCGGTGTTATATTAAGTTACGATATAAAGAGCACTATAAAGCCAGCATTATTATCAAAAAGCATTTTAAATATCAATATGGATAAATCAATTGAGTAATATCGGTTAACGTTCGACAAAATAATATTGTCACATACGAAATCACAAAATCAATCAGAACTGCCAAATCGTATACAACGTTATTCCACTAACATGTTCTGGCGGGTCAATTGCAGTTTTGATAATATTTTTTCTGGATAATAACTCCTTTCCTGCATCCTTCAACTTATTGGCTTTGATATCTATCCAATTTAAAACATTAGATGTTCGTTTTCTCCCTTTATTCATGTGAATTAAACCACGCTCCACGATATTGACGCTCGGCGACGCCATTTTGAGAAACACTATACAACGTTATTCCACAAACCAATAACTTTAAAATGCAGCCAGAAGCCTAAATACTTTTTTCTTGACATATTATTTACCTTAAACGATGCATAATAACATACCTAACATAACTCCATCAATAACTCATAATTGACACTTGTGTTGGATACAACGTTATTCCGGGCAAGGGCTCAATTAAGACCTTGGCTACAGATTTAAAATCAATCGGAGTGCACTTCGGTACGCCTGTATTAAGAATTTATTTATTTTCAAGCTCTCGGATTACCAAGGAAAAAACTGTTTGAAGTATGGTTAAAGGAGCGAGACTTTTCTAAAGGAAGTAAAAAAAGCTGTTTTAAGGGCGATTAATACAACAAGGTATAATAAAAAAAACTTTGTTAAATTTTTGTGGACAAATACGTCGAAAGTGAATCAATTGTGTACGTCGTAAAGACAAGTTTAGAATTAAATATAAAGTGTGGTTAGGTGGTATAATCAAGTTTTCAATACTACATTTATTTTATTTTTTATATCTTTAAATTGGTTTATTAATATTATTTAATGGGTATAGAATAGAAATTAACACTAAAATAATTTCGCTCGCTCAGATTGTCTTTTCCGACCACTGTGCGACGGTGCGTTGTCGGAAATTGCGAACGCGATGAATTGTAGGCGGTCATTTGTGACGGTCAATGTTTCTGATCCACCAAAGTTACCTTTCCCAAAAAGGTACTATATAATATGTACCCAGAGATGTACCGAATGAATGTAGCAATCTAGTCACGTAATACACAAATACAACCGCGGCCCGCACAAAGCAGGCGCTTCCGAACCTATACTTCTACGATGTGTGGCGGATTCTTTGAAAGCGCGAACGTGAGCGCTGAACGCCGACGCTATTTAAAACTATTTTAAATATTAACGAAACGTTATCTCTAAACGCACAAAAATCGAATAATTCAAGTAATTTAAGCGGAAACTACCCGCTACCCGCTAGCCAAATTCACAATTTCGCCCCGATATTTATATACAAATATTTTAAAAAATTACTGAAATCGCCAAACTTGGAAGAGTTGCTGTTGTCAATTTCCTGTGGAAAAACATAACGTATGACATATACATGCAAGCAAAGCATTTAAATTTATTTTTTTAAAGTTAATACCTTTAATTTATTAATTAGTAAATACATGTAAAGAGAATGTATGTGCATTTATTTCTTATTGAATTTTGCCGCACTAGGTAGGCACCGATATCTACATACGCATTTTGTTTAGAAATGTGTTTGGTAAATGATATGTTTTTATTTATTTTCATAGATGGCGGTAGTGTGCCGCTATACATACTGTATGAAAACTTTGAATAAATATTTAATGATAATCACATAAATTACATTAAATTTGAGAATGTAAATCATTAAGAATAGTTATTTTTACATTAATGTAAAAAAAAATTAAGGATTTATTGGATAATTTCGAAGATATAAGCCAAAATATATCAAAGTTACAACATCCACACGCTTGACATTTGCCTCGCAACATATATACAAAATCTGGTACATTGGCTGGTAGTGTGCGTATTCGCTGTGATGGCACTTTCTGGGCATTGATTTCTTTATAAACGATGCTTTTTTACCCATCGACGAAAGTTATGGAAGGTTTTGTCTGAATATGGGGTGAAGAGTAAACTCATACAGGCAATTGCATCCCTGTACGAAGGAAGTAGTGCTTGCGTGAGAATTAATGGGACATTCACATCATGGTTTGATATTACAAAAGGTGTCAAACAGGGATGCGTAATGTCACCATGGCTTTTCAACCTGTATATGGATAATTGTATGAAAGAACTGAAGGATCTAGAAGTTGGAGCGAAAATGGACGGACTCACCATATCCTGTCTGCTATACGCAGACGATGCAGTATTAGTGGCTAACAGTGAAGCTGATCTGCAGTGCTTGGTATCCAGGATGTCCGATGTATGCATGCAGAGTGAACTTTTGATGAATGTCAGCAAATCGAAAGTGATGGTATTCGAGAGAGACGAAAGAGTGACTAAGTGTGATGTAATTATAAACAACGAATGCTTAGAACAAGTGAACGAGTTTGTGTATTTGGGAAGTATGTTTAGTAGAGACGGCAAGGCTGAGAATGATATCGAAAGGAGAGTAACTGCGGGAAACAAAGTAATGGTGTGTAACTGCGGGAAACAAAGTTAATGGTGCACTAAATGCAATTATGGCCAATAAGAATCTGTCAAAGGAAGCAAGACTAGCGGTACATAATGGCGTTCTAGTGCCAACCCTCATGTATGGAAGTGAAGCCTGGAATTGGCAAAAGAGG
>JADDOH010016201.1:0-39957 GCA_016648135.1 Agrypnia vestita | reverse complement strand
CAAATCTTTCAGAACAGTGCTGGATTTATGTCACAGAGACATTATTAATCAATTAGTGTATATTATAGATATCTCACAGAGACGAAACTGTATTAATTATGGGAAAGTAGGTATAGAAGTCATTTGGGTGTAACAGGACTTATGACCTGTCTTTTGGTTGGCTTAAGTGATCACTTTACACAATTGTAACATTCGCCATTTCCATCCATGATAGAATATACCATGCTTATTCATTTTTTGGAAGTTGTATATATGTTCAAATTGCGTGAAGCTTTCATATATGAGTTGTAAGCGCCTTTTCCATGCGGCCTGTACAAAGCCATTTTCATTCCCCTAAATCCCCACAGATGTCGCTAATGAGAAAATCTACAATTGATTTACGGAATTTTGGGAGCAATATACTTTATTGTGTGTAATGAAATTCATCATGGCTTTGTACAGGCCGCATGGAAAAGGCGCTTACAACTCATATATGAAAGCTTCACGCAATTTGAACATATATACAACTTCCAAAAAAATGAATAAGCATGGTATATTCTATCATGGGTGGAAATGGCGAATGTTACAATTGTGTAAAGTGATCACTTAAGCCAACCATAAAAAGACAGGTCATAAGTCCTGTTACACCCAAATGACTTCTATACCTACTTTCCCATAATTAATACAGTTTCGTCTCTGTGAGATATCTATAATATACACTAATTACTTAGTATGACGTTTAAAAGCTTACAGCACAGTAGGTATATTTGCCTACTATGCTACAACCATTAGATTTCTTTAGGCCCATTTTTGCTTCATCCATCTGCACCACAACGTCTTCATTCGTACCACTATTGAACCAGTTTATTTAGACTATTCTTTTCTACGTCCGCATCTCAAATGTCCGAGTTCGCCGCATTTTCCATTGTGTTATATAAAAATTAGGGTCGATCACGGCCGCCCGCTGTGAAATGCCAACAATTTCCCAA
The DNA here is from genome assembly GCA_016648135.1 of Agrypnia vestita. Classification (NCBI taxonomy): domain Eukaryota; kingdom Metazoa; phylum Arthropoda; class Insecta; order Trichoptera; family Phryganeidae; genus Agrypnia; species Agrypnia vestita. The sequence continues at coordinate 38,989 of JADDOH010016201.1, read as the reverse complement.
TTATATCCGAAGTGAGCTTTAATTATGGCTCGCCCCTCGGCAGTTCTACTTTGAGAAGTGTTAATTACGCCCGGAAGTACCAAATTGATCTTCACATCCCGTGGGACTTGGTGCGTGCCCCGAGGCGAGGGGTCCAGATGATCTCTTCCTCACACGGCGTATTGATTCGAGACTTCCGGGTCACACGTGCATAGGGTTGCCAACTTTTATCAGAAGAAATAGTCTGAAATAGAGTACATCTGATTTCAAAGGAGGCAAATAAAGAGTACGGACTTGCAAAAAAGAGTACCATTTATTTCAATTTTTGAAAAGGTGTTTTTTGCTACTTTTTGCAGCACATAACAATTTTTCATTGTACGACTCCAAACATTCTTAATTTCTTTCGACAAAATAAACGTAACCTCAAAACAGGCTTGGCTTGGCTTGGGGAGTAGTGATTCCCAATTTGGGAATACCATCATATTAAAAGCAAATAGTCGACTTTTTTGGTTACGATAATAGGTACCTATGCATCATATATGCGTGACTGGCACTAGTATAGTAAACCTTGTGTAAAAAAGAGTATTTTAGCGTCCTCTAATAGTGTTATAGATTATAGAGTACGCCTACATGATATAGAGTACAATATTCTATTTTAGAGTACTTTTGGCAACCCTGCATATGCACAGCAATACGTAGCTATTTATAGAGGGTTAACCGAAAATCGTCGTAGTTGTATTGTGTGACAATTTTTTACATTCAAAATGTTAGAATTATATAAATAATTATTATCACAATAATTTATACAAAACTTTTTATTCCACTTATTTGAGTTATACAGGATGTACCAGAGCTAGCAAAAACTTGGCCAGTAGATTCCTGCCTATTTTATGAGTCTAAAATGTTTAAGCAACCATGACCATATCAATAGTTATGGAGTTATGCAATATCAAATTTTGCATTTTTTTTCAATATTTCTAACTAATTTTTTGCAAAAAGTTGAAGTATCATTACAGTAACTTTTGTCGATTTTGAAAAATTCATTCGCTTATTAAAAGTCGGATGAAATGATAAAAATCTTAGAAAAATTTGAAAAAAAATATTTTTACAAGGTTTTTATCATTTTACTTAGTTGTGTTGGAGCTAATGAGTTTTTCATAATCGATATAAGTTACTGTAATTATAGTACAACTTTTTGCAAAAAATAAGGCAGAAATATTGAAAAAAATACAAACTTTGATATTGCATATCTCCATAACTCCATGATTGCTTGAACATTTTAGACTCATAACATAGGCAGGAATCTACCGGCCAAGTTTCTGCTGCTAGCTCTGGTACACCCTGTATAAGCCTGAGCTCTTTCGATAGGCACAACCATCGTCTTCAGAGGCAATTTTAGAACTAATTGTAAATCAATATGGCCCACAAATCGAAAGTATAGGGTTGACAAGGGGCGGGGGTAGTTATTTATTGACATATACGACAGTAATTAATTTTTACATACAATAATACTTCCGGAGACCAGACTGGAGTATAATGTCTCATATACAGACGTGGTCTTCCGGGTGGAGATTTCTGGGGTATTCTGCAGTGTGTGTGTGACGTTTTAACTGGTGTTTTAGATACCAGTGCACGGTGCATCATCAGAGCTGATGTAATCTAACCGGAAAATTATGAACGTTTACATTTGAGCCATGTCTGTTCATCTTACTGTTTGTTGTAACGTCTGCTTTGTACTGAATTGTGATTTTGATCTAATAAATAAATTTTGAAATGTGCGGTCAGTGAATGACATTGCTGTTGTGTTGCCCTGCGGCGTAGCAACGTCGCCATGTAGCAATTAAAAATGCCAACCCTGCGGACTATGAGTATCGCTATAATGGTATTATCGACTGTCCTCAACTACTAGAACGTATCTGCTTGCGTGTTCCATCTCGCATGACTAGAAGTCATGCAGGTCTTGCCGTGGAGACTGCAGCTACTGACTACTTCTTTAATTCCCCACTGCAAAGGCTTCCTAGACTAGCAAACAGATACGAGCAACTGGACGTCTTTTCCAATAACTGTATATTATTCAAACTTATATTAAAAGTTGTATTGAAAGACTACTAGTATTTTTCGAATTGGACTTAAATAATTGATTTGTATTTGTATGTATATCTTTTATTATAATAAGACTTTCAAAGCTTGTGCTATACATTTTTACTCTACATTATTACTTTTTTTGTTTTTCAATTTCTATTTTATTATGTTTTTCTTATGCTTCTACTTTTTATATACTTGCTTTTTACTTTATATTATATTTATCTACGTTTGTATCTGTATTTTAAGTACTTTCTTTCCTCTCTATGTCATTATTTTGTTTATAGGATATTATTTCTTTTTTTAGTTAAATTATATATTCTGTAAATGTACACATTACCTATCTGTTGTAAAAGCCCTATAGGGCGTTAATTCATTAATAAATAAAAAACAAACTTCATGGTCTCGTATTCCCTCTACATACTGCGAGAGCAACTTCCGTTACAATAAAAAGTTACTTAAAAAAAAGTAACCCATAAAAACCAAGTTTTTGTTATACTCCCTTTCTTTGTAAAATATAATAACAATTAAAGACGAATTAAAACATATAACATCACACTAAACTTACAGTAATTTAATATATTTCTAAGATGTCAGATGTTTTGAGCTTTGATAAGACACTTCATGCTTTGAAGATTAAATTCTAAAAACATTTGTCAGTCAATTTAGATTTTCGACATTCGTAGTGAAGTACCTATTATGCATACCGACCGAGTAATTCAAATTTAAAAAATATTCCGCGACGTTATCGGGCCGCTATGCTAGTAATCAAACTTTTCTAATGATTCCAATTTGAAAAAACCAATAAAATTTCTAAAAATTCGAAATTATACTATATTATTATTTTTTTAACGAAAATTTGATAGATCTTCTTGATTGTCGCCACGAGTCTACTTGTCAAGTTTCAACTCGATTGGATCACGGGAAAAGGGTTAAAAATTGATCCAAAGTTTTTTCACCCGGCAAGCAAGCAAGCAGACGCCACGAGTTAATATAAAGGGAGTAAAAATAGAGGCATTACTCGGTCTCACAGTCCACGGTGTTCGTATATCATTTAATTATTTAAAAATATTATTGCGATGAAATAAAAAGCATCTGGAAAATTCTAGAAAATTTTGAAACGTCCTCGAAATCTAGAAGCGGTCCGAAGAAGCTTCCTAGGCATTGGGAGTACGGAGATGGGTGAGGGTATTGTGCAGGGTGGCTATACAGTTTATCATATAGTTAGCAGCAACAAATTTAGGAAATTTTTACTTATTCCATTTTGAAAAAAAACTCTTAAAGTTTGGGTGACATGCCAACAGTTGAAGGAGATGAGCGTATATTATAACAATATTTGAATTTTTCATTTATTATAAAAATAACAATAAAAATCATTTCGACAACAGTCAAATAAAATAATTAACAATGTGAAATTTGATCCAGATTTTTAGCAGGGTTTCAACCATTTTATTTGTCTTGTATTAGCGCTTGTTCAGACACAGCGGGAACCGTTCAGTTTCAGAATCGCGTTTCAAAACACGCGATTTGTGTCATCTGTTCACACAGCCGCGGTTAATAAGCGATTTGTGCGCGCGAAAATAAATGTCAGTTTGACAGTTCCGGTGCCGTTCTCCATCTTTGAATATCAGAGATATATTTGCTCATTACTTTGTTAACGACGGCCGTGTTCCATTGCAAGAAACAAAAATATCATTCTGTCAGTTCATTTTTGGTGAATAAATACCTAATTCCCTAAAATACTCTTTTTTTCCACCATTTCCAAATATCTTCACCAACTCCTGCCAAGCTTGGTTCTTGGCATATTTGAGTAATCCTCACACTGAAGATCCCATATTACAGGTCTTTTCTCCACTTCATCAATAAAAAGTTCAGTGTCAAAGCGATTCATAACCATAGAAAAGAGAATATAATCCACGCGTGTTCCTGTTGTGACATGGAACCGTGCGGTGCCCGCAACGCGACTGAACGCTCTCGTAAGGCTCCTAGGTAATAGGATCGTGCGGGCGCCGTGCGGGTCTATTTTCTAGCGGTTGGGTTGCGGGCACCGCAGCGGTTGACTAACCGCACGGTTGTGTCTGAACGATCACATACAAACCTAGGTAAATGAGACCCGCACGGATCTCATGCGATTCTGAAACGGCACGGTTACCGCTGTGCCTGAACAAGCGCTTAAAGCGAATGAATTTTTAAGCAATATCCCATTAAAGTGTTTCTGAGATGAATACAAAAAATTTGTCACTACTCAAGGAAATTCGCTGGAATCTATGATAACTACATTTTATTGGGAATACGTTTTTAAAAACAATTGCCACCTAAGTCTTTCTTTTATATACGTGTGTAAATAAATATTTCACTTTTAAATAAGGATATTGCCGTGTTTGCTACCAAATAGTGGACATTGCTGCTTTTGGTATGTACGTAATTGGATATTGCTGTCTTTGCTGTGATGTTTCAGCTTAAAATGGAAATCACTATAGTATGAAACGGACATTTTGTCATGCAACACATCCTTGGGGTTCTTCTTGTTCTTCTTAAAATCAGGCAATCCCTCCTCAAAGAGCGATTTGTGCCATTTTACAAGTTATATATTATGAGGTGCTGCTAAGAAAGGGTATGATTAATTATATATTTATGTCTTATTAACAAGAATTTTGATATGATCGCTATCAGATTAGGTGAGTTCATAGCAAGAAGATGGCAAATATTGGTTGGGAGTTGAAATTTAGCCTCGATCAGCTCATTGCAAAGGGTTACGCAGGCAATTTGGTTAAAGTGAATATTACTGCCTTTGCTTTTAATAGTGATTTGGAAAACTTATTCGAATTATTCGAAATCAGTCATTCTTAATTAGTAATCCTCGGTGATTGTATTCAAAATATTTATTTTATTTTGTTCTTCGAATATTGCTTATTTTAGATATTTATTTTATTTCTTGGATTTGATTTTGCGTTCTGCGTTTGCTTTTAAACTTCTCATACCAACTCTCCGATACTTTACCGAAATTGGAAAAAACTATTTGAAAATAAAATAAATATTTGCGCCTACATATTGTGAGTTTTGAGAATTATTGTGGGAACATTTAAGTGGATATGGGCAATTTTTATTCGATTTCACTTATTTTATTTTCTTCCCAACATTTGTTTGTGTTTCGAAGAAAATTAATAACGGTTATTTTCGTTAAATTCGAAAAATACGAAAACAAGATTGAAAAAATTCGATACGTTTCTCATACAATCCCTGCAACGAATACGTTGTTCTAGTTTGAATAAATATTTATAGTTTTAGTTAAATATTTATAACCAATATTTACTGTCTTGGTCCAGTTGAAATAGACTCGCCTGGTAAACAAGTGGCGTTCGATCCACGTTTCAAGAGACGACCATTTGTGTATGAAAATACAATAGTAAAAATATTGAAGTGATCGTAATATTGATAAAGAATTCCGTGTACGCATATCTCTCATGGAGTGAATATTTTTAATAAAGTAATAAAAGACTAATGAAATGGTTTATAGGGTTTTGATAAATATAATCTTCTGCGATGAAGGGAGAGTGATTTGTGGAATTTAAAAAAGAGAATAAAGACCTGGGAAAAGACCGAACGGACTTAAGGTACTGATATACATACTTATTTTTGAGCAAGCTCATTAGCATGCTCTAACAACTGTATATACTTACTTGCTCGATATTATCATGGTTATTTATGCATGCTCAAGAATGAGTATGCTCAAAACTAACAATCTAACACACACGCTTATTACTGGCATGCTCTTGTCGTAGAATAGAGACACTCTTGTTCAAAATGGAACCTTTGCAAACTGAAATATGAAATTCATGTGAAATAATAAATCAAAACTTCCCGATTTTCCATCCGCACATTTATGATTTTAGTTTTTATAATTTTTATTGCATGATTTGAATCATTCATATCTTTTAATAAAGTTTCATAAACATTATCTCTTGCTATATTATTTTTATATAGCGGTGACCGAGTATTCCACAGATATTCGTGATTCCTATAATAAGTCACGAAAAGTAATGTTTTGTCATCTCCCCAACGCGCCATATTTGTTTCATCTGTCGCGGACCGAGAAGATCGCATCGATAATCGATACTGGCCGTGAATGACATTAGCATGTTCATAAGTAAGCTTGTTCACACATGCTCAAAAGATAGCCCTCTCACCCGCAAATCAAATGAGTACAGTTGCCGGCAAACTTCATGAAATTCTTTGGCTAAGTGGGGGAATGCGCAGAAGACGAAATTTGGGTCTCGTTGGTAGAAAGGTAGATGCGCAAACGTCCCCACACTACGCCGCAGAATTTCAAGATGTTTGCCGGCTACTGTACCTACTATTAATGAGAATGCTCATTATTAGCAATGTGCGTACACACATGCTACTAATTAGCAATGGCTCAAGAAGCTCAACACTGCGCGTGCTCACGTGCCACTAATGAGCATGTTTGTGTATCAGTACCTATAGGCGCACTATTCTATAAAATAAATTAGAACGGTGGTGTGGATGCAGTCGTAGTGGTAGGGAAGGGGGTAATGTTGTGCATTAAAATGGAGAAAAAATGAGTTTAAGTAGCACGGGGAGGTTGGCAAATGACAAATGACAAATCTGGAGGCGAAAGTGTAGGGCTGATGTGGTAGATTATTGTTCATAAAACGGCCCTTGGTATGTGGTGGGTCTCTCTTCACTGTTGACTTATCCGCGATTGTGTTACTTAATATATGTAAAAACCCCGAAATAGCAAAAAGTGTAAGGAACCAAACGTTCTTTATTGTGTTACAAATTTGTAATAATGAAAAATAAAATTTGAAGTAAACCTGTAGTCTATACACCCTTAAAAGATTGTCTTGATGAAATAAGTTTATTAAAGTTAAAGTTCTTTACCCTGTAATACGAAACTTTGAAGGGATACTTTGTTGTGTTAAATTACAATTACCTTCCCTAATTTGATGTTCCTTGTGGTACAATGTATGTTACGCGTCACTGTACGACAAAGATTATTTTTGCGAAGAAAATCTTTCGTGGAATACTGTAAAAAATAATATTTGTTTTCCTTAATCTAAGTAAGGTTAGTTTTCTTTATTTTAGCGAGCGAAATGCTGTCGTGTGTAAAGAGAAGAATTTTTTTATGATATAAGAAAAAGGTGTCTTGTTGTTTAACCTTTAATCACTCGCGCTGGGATATTTACATAATTTCTCAGGTCGGGGCAGTATGACCTTGAAGTTTTTTTAGTTTTTATATGCTAATTTTTTAAATGTATTGAATAAATATTTTATTTAAGTATAACATAAAAACAAGTGCTGAAAAGTATTAAGTCTTAGAATGGATAAATTAAAAATGTTAAAAATCAATAAATGCGTGAAAAATAAAGCCAATGTGATCAATACCCAGTTAAATCATACGAATAACCATTTATTTAATATTTTCCTCATTTCATTTCAGTGTCTTCTTGTCAATCTCCTTATCTCTACCATAACTGTAGTCATGCCCTCGTTCAAAAATTAATTTGTTTGCTAAATTAAATTAAAATAAGTAAAATATAGGATGCACCTGCCTTGATGAAGATACAGTGGTATTTAGACATAAATTGACATCTTCTTCTTCTCCCTGGCTTCACCCCAACTCACTGTCGTCGTCGACTGTTGGAGTCAGCTCTCTCTTTCATAGGCTGTAGGTTCTCCTATCTTAGGGTACGAACATGCCGAAGATGCTTCACTGCGATACCTCGCGGTCGCGATTTAGCTCTCTACCTCGATGTCATCTCCATGTAAAACAAACGCATGCTAATGGATACGCACGCACATGCCGAAAGATACCTCGTTATATTACGATATATTGTTATCGTTATATTGCGATATTACGTTAAAACAAAATATTTTGTTTTTACATCGCGGTCGATGTGATCTGGCTCGTGATTGGTGAAATTTGCCTCAGCCTTCTTTATTTGAAAAAATAGTATAAAATCGATGGAGCTAATTGGAAGAGGCGTCATTATCATTTTTAATCCTGTATTGTTCATGTCACGATCGCTGTAGGTATCTTTAAACTGTAAAATAAACATTACCTATTTATTGTTTTTATTTGGTGATTCTACTAGGAATTTTAGTGAAATGTAAAAAGAAATCAATAAAATGTTTAGGTTCTTACTTTAATGTTTACATATGAATAACATTTCTTTAGTTTTAACTTAACGGATTAACTGCAAAATAATCAGCAAAGGTGTTACGAATCGTTTTTGTGTTTTAGCGAGTGTCGACATCGAGATGTGACTGAACCGACATGTTCGCACCGCCATCCATGTAAATAGCAAGTATCGACATCGAGGTAGCGAGCTGAAACCGCGACCGCGAGGTATCGCAGTGAAGCATCTTCGGCATGTTCGTACCCTTAGATAACGTCACCCAATCCATACCTCTGCATTTGCCTACCTTTGCACCACCCATGAATTTTTTGGTCTTCCTCTGGATGTAATTCGGGGAAGATCCGTGAAGATCGCCTGGTTAACAACATGATGCTCTGCGTCCATGTCATGTCAATTGCATTTACTTCATCTTGCTACTGATATCTGTGATGCCCAGGCTTCCGCAAATGCGTGAACTTTTTATTTTATCTCCTAAGGACACTCCTTACGACCATCTCAGCATACGAATTTCCACTTTTTCTAGCTGAATATTGTAGGTGCTGTACATGATCCAGCATTCAGGGCCATGGAGGAGGGCGGGTCTGACAATTGTCTGGTATACCTACTTTCCCTTTTAATTTTAATAGCATTTTTGGATCGCATAGGACTGTCATAGATCTAAACATCACCCATCACGCACTAATTCTATGTAATACATCTGCTGCACATCTTCCCACGATATGGATGAGTGACTCCAGATATTTAAATGAGTCACTATTTTTTATCGGTCTAATTGCATTAGTGGACTGGCAGAGTTAATATTTTCAAACGGTAGGTACAGATAATTTGTTTACTTCCTGCTCAATCTCAATTCATTGTCCTCCAAGATCCTTCACAATCTTTCCAGGCTATTTTGCAGGTCTTCATGGATTTCACTTGCTTATTTATTTATTTAATATTCACGGAAGACCAACAGTACAACAAAGAAGCATAGAAAACATTAAGATAACATAGATGACCAATTATCGATTAAGATGGAGTGACAACGTCCTCAAAGACATCCCTGCCTTAGAGCTTCGAAACTGGAGAGAGCTGGCACTAGACCGAGATGAGTGGAGGAAAATTATTGAGGAGGCCAAGACCCACCAAGGGTTGTAGTGCCAAGAATGATGATGATGATGAGATGGCCAATTATAGATCTCCACTTTGAGAAATATGTTAATAACTTGTCTAGTGATCCCTAGTCGCAAATCCGAGCCTCATTCCAGACCATCCACTTATTATTGTTTAGAATGTTCTTAGGTTTTCACGGCCGCTCAAAATCTTCTGGTTTGTGTCTTCTGGGGTATTATGCCGCGTTTTTACGACATTTCTGGCTGAAGTTTATATTATTGACCATTAAAAATTAATTAAAGTTTATTGTGCAAAGTTAAATGTCAAACTTCATATTCCGCTTGCTCTCTCGATCGCTTCCATTGAATGGACCATATTGATGTTACGTGATTATTTCGTCAAGAGTATATACACTGCACAGTATAATAGACTACGAGTCTCCAAAGTTTACACATAGTTTATATGTTGACGTTGCCTATAAATCCGTAGCTTATCAAGGTCGCCGATCGACTGATTAGCGGTACGCTGGAGAGGGGAAAGGGAGAAAGGGAAATAAATTAATTCGTTCAAACCCTATATTAGCACCCTATATTAGCAAGTCCCAAACACCGGCAAGTATCTACAAATATCTGAGATAAGAGTCTGGATACACGCCGTAAGGGTGAGATGTCAATTTCATTTGTAAACAAATCAGACCTATAAAGTCTGTACGAATGTTCTGAATGAGAAGTTTATAACTTTTCCCTATTTAATAACAGATTTTAATGGTTATTAAAATTAACCCATAAAAATCAAGTTTTTATTATACTTCCTTTCTCATTTCCTAGTTAAAACAGGTTTAGCGCTTAACATACGCGTTGAGCTCGAGTCGGGCGACGCTACAAAATTGATTGATAAAAAATTTCGAAAAATCCAAAATTATACTATAATTATTAATTTTTTTTAACGAAAATTTGTTAGATCATTTTTATCGTCGCCACCAGTCTGCCTCAAAGTTTCAGCTCGATTCGATCACGGGAAAACGGATAAAAATTGATCCAAAGTTTTTTCGTCAGACAAGCAAGCAGACGCTACGAGGGAGTAAAAGTAAAAGAAAGGGAGTAAAAAAACGAGTGAGACTAACAGTAGTCGCATATGATGTGTAATATTTGACATCTCACAATTAAAAATATGAATTGAAGAGCAACAGAAATTAACATCTAAATTTAAAAAAAAGCTAACACCTCTATACTTATTAATTAGTAAATACAAGTAAAGAAAATGTATGTGCATTTATTTATTATTGAAATTTGCCGCACTGTGAGTTGTCATTGAATGTTGGCAATGTCGATAAAACAGTGTACTATATTGAAGAATTTAGTCGTTATAGAAGTATTGAATTTTGCCCCATTGTGAGCTGTCGGTAAATAATTTTGACCGTGTCGATAAAACAGTGTACTACGATATTAACGAACTTGGTGGACAGAAAAAATCACGCAATTTCAATTGACCAACATATCAAATTTGTTGGTCAAGTGAAATTGCGCACGATTCTCTGGCCTAACACCATTAATGTATTTAATACGAATCTGGGTAGGTACCTTAACATGCACACGAATATATTATATCGCCTTACAAATTGCAAAATATTTTAATCACTTCAGCTGATCAATATTTATCGTCAAAATATGTTTTTAATGGTTTCGTTTACTATTAAAATGCATTACGGCCATTAGTGTTTTTGACAAAATCGTTTAAAGATATATCGAACATAATTTTTATCGAACAGATTTTTTAAGTCAAATATATCTCGACATATTACATATTGAATATCAACAATACGCAACATGTTTGTAAAACTGACATTTCTGAAGCCAGTCTGTCAATGTCCAAGTGTGATATTTTTTAGGTGATAGAAGGTTTTTGATTTGATCCGCGCCGTCTAATTTTCCTCGAAAGGAAAATAATTCTCAGTCACAAACACTAACATATTATCAATCTTTCATTCTATCAAAAAAATTATCACTTGAACGTCGTAATTCTCTCGTATTTGTTTAAAAAAACTCATTTATATAATGTAATATATGGCTGTCAGTTGCCATTGTTCGTAAACGGCGATTTTTCCGTCGCATTACACATTTCCGTCCATTTTCAGGAAATTACTGAAACAGATTGCAGGAAAGCGAGAGGAAAGACGTTACACATCAAAAATATTTTTGCATTCCTTCTATTTACACACAACTCAGCAGACGCACGTCTCTCTGTTCTATTAATAATTCTACTTTCTATTCTATAAATAATCTTTGATCGATCATAACCAAATTTTGCATTATTATTCTTTAAGTTCCTACAAAAAAAAATCGATATTCGTCACGTCACGTTGGCACAGAAATCGATTTTTCCAGAATATTGTTTTTTTTTACTTATATGGAAACACTGATTTGTCTCTATTGAAATTTATCCTAACTTCCACAGTAGTACCTTTCGTTTCGACAAGTCTCACTATCTTGTTGTTAAAGCGCCACAGACTTTCTCGCCTCCTGCCTTGTAAATTTTCTTCTTGTATTTAATTGTGCATCCTATAAACATTCTCTCGTCTCGTCATCGCCGGACAATGGGATTAACGCGAGTTGGTGGCCAACCGAGTGAATCAAGTTTTTGGTGAGGTGACAGCTGGAAGGACCCCGAGAGACAAAGGTGAGTCGAAACATCCCTCCCTTTCTCGACCAACACAGTCCATTTCTCGTCTCATCATTCCTCTCAACTTTCCTAATCCCTATCCCATTTCCCGCCATCCCCCACCTACGCGACGCGATTCGCCGCGTAGGTGGGGGATCATCGAATCCAAATATCGCATAGTTACTCTTTAGGACCCTGTGGAAAATATAGATACTCTACACCTACCCACTAGACACTTTACCTCCTCCTTCCGATTTAAATGTGTTCTATTTACAGACCAAAAAAACATAAAGACACGAACAAGTGGAAATTTCTTGGTAGACGTTGTTCAAAGGTCAATCTAAATACTCTAAAAAAATATAATGTCTTAGTAAATAAGTCGTTTTTCGAAACGATTAAAATAAAAAAAAAACAACGTCTATTGTAAATATACATATTGCTTACTGGGGAATTTCTTTTTTCACGAATAAATACTTTAACTGGATTGTAAATGAGAGGGTGCATACTTTTGCCGTGTCCCAGTCCCCTCGCCCCTTTAGGCGGCCCTCGTAGCCTAGTGGGCACGACGCTGGCTTCCTATACCGAGGGTTTCGGGTTCGATTCCCGGTGATATCACAATTAATCTATGTGATTTACTCAAGCCTGGGTGTTTTGTGATGTGTCTTGCTTCTGAAATTGGGCCTCTTGGCCTGTTGAAGCGAAAAAAATAGTAAAAAAGGGGTTAGGTTCAACTCAATTTTATACTGTGGTTTTTTTACGTAGTTATTCTTTAGGAAGTACCTTACTTCCCCAACGTATCACTTAATCCGTATCTTAAATTGAAAAACATACTCGTAATACTAATTTCTGACAAAATCAGAAAAAAACATCTGATTTCCCATTCCAGTGATAAATCTTAAGCATTTGGCCAACTCACCGGAAGAAAACCATAAAAATCAATTTTCCCGTTAAGTCGGATGGAAATATATTATGTTACATATCTGTGAACACTTACCGGACTGATTTATGGCTAGAGCTGGCTTTACGTTTGTGCCGAAACCCAATTAGGTTCCGCGTCTCGTCCCAACCCACGCCTGGCCCGTCATCCCCTGCGGTCATCAAACGACACAAACTTGATAAGAAATAATCATATTTTATTACATTCCCCCCTTTTCGAACGACAGCAAGATTGTTATACTAGCATGAAATAGACTGGATGTACTTTACGTATGCGCAAAGTTTCAAGTTTAAAGAGAAATGTCATGACATAGGCCGCGATGTATCGCAGTGAGGTATCTTTCGGCATGTGCGTGCGTATCTCTAGTATGCGTTTGTTTTACATGGATGTGACATCGAGGTAGCGAGCCAAACCGCGACCGCGAGGTATCGCAGTGAGGCATCTTCGGCATGTTCGTACTCTAAGGTACTGATACACATGCTAATTAGTGGCACGTGAGCATGCGCAGTATTGACCTTCTTAAGCCATTGCTATTTAGTGGCGTGTGTGTACGCACACTGCTAGTAATGAGCATGCTCAAAAATCAATCGCCGGTTGATTTGATGAGAAGGGGTATCTTTTGAGCATGTGTGAACAGGCTTGCTTATGAGAATGCTAATGTCATTCGCGGCTAGTATCGATTAACAATGCGATCTTCTCAGTCCGCGACAGATGAAACAAATATGGCGCGATGGGGAGATGAAAAAACATTACTTTACGTGACTTATTATAGGAATCACATGTCTGTGGAATACTCGGTCACCGCTATGTAAAAATAATATAGCAAGAAATAATGTTTATGAAACTTTATTAAAAGACATGAATGATTCAAATCTTACAATAAAAATTATAAAAACTAAAATCAAAAATGTGCGTATAGAAATTCGGGAACTATTTTGATCTAATGGTTAAATTGAATTTTCTATTTCAATTTGCAAAGTTTCCATTTTGAACAGGAGCGTCTCTATTCTATGACAAGAGCATGCCACTAATAAGAATGTGTGTTCGATTGTTAGCTTTGAGTATGCTCATTTATGAGCATGCTTAAAATAAGCATGCATTAGCATATTAGCATAGCATAGCTCATTATTAAATGAGAAAGTGCGTACAGTTGTTAGGGCATGCTAGTTTTGAGCATGCTAATGAGAATGCTCAAAATAAGCAAGTGTATATGTATGTATCTTTATGTCAATATTTTTATAATATTGAAGCGGCATTATTGACTTTAATTTAATAATAAGACTCTGAATGAAGAAATTACTGATTTCTACCAACTTTTAAAATAATATCTGTTATGTTTTTAACCTTTAAAAATAAAATAAAGCAAAAAGTAGTTGTTTCCTTCGCACTTTAAAACTTTAATTAATTAAAATATGTTTCCTCCAAAATATCAATATTTAACAAATGATTTGGCAAATGCTGTATATAATGAAGGTGTCTTCAAAATTGAATCTGTTTTTATATTATGTACCTACTTCTTTATTTATTGAATAAAATTGTGTTTTTCTTTATTATTTTATGCGAGTAAGAACTCGCCAATTTATATTTTAATTATAGAAAATTTTGAATGAAGAAATGTTTGGAACACACATGATATTTGTAATATTATATTTTGTTTTGAAAAAATAAATGTCCAGAAGGTATAAAAGGGAAGATTCTCAGAAAAACGGGAGCATTTTTAGTATTGTAGTCATTTTTCGAATCAGTTGGTCAGAGAGCACATATATTTTTTTTAAATTCAAGCTATATCCAGATAGTATGTAGCTTCGTGCCAGTTTTTTAATCTTTATTCCCTTTATTCGCTATTTTTGAAGAATTATCCCTTTGGTCGCTTAATTTATAATACCATTTCGTGTTTTACTAATCCTCATTTCGAACGATAAAAGAATCAGTCTATTAAATTCGTAGGCAAAGGTGGAGTTTAAAATCGTCGTGTTTCTTTATTTTCAATTTGCCGGCGGTTCCAGCCAGGATCCGGGAAGAGATTTGAGAGTCGCGTAAACATTGATCAGTCTCTTTTCCCGGGGCTGGATCGTTCCACAGTACAAGTATTACTGTTCGTTCAGTAGACATTGCACAATTTCCATTAATAAACTAAAATATTTTTGACTAGGAGGTATTGACTAGATGCTGGGGGTGGGGTGTTTGGGAGTGGTGTGGGGGAGGGGATCTGGAAAGTGATTGCGGGGCGTGGCTAATATGGATAGTAGGTGTTTGTTGAGTACGTTTTTATTATTATTAATTTGTAGATTTTCTAAAATGTCTCATTTTTCTCTTTTCCGCATACATATAGCATTTCTACGCTGTCATGAGTGCAACAAAAACCTTCTGATTGTGCATGATCTGCAATTTCTGAGTTGATGTTGAAATCATTTACCCTTAACTCTTTTTCACACTTAAGGTGTTCTTCTATTAGTGTGTGCATTTTTCTTCTCGTTTGTCCAATATAAGATAATATTGTCAGTTAATTCAAATTAATCCGGTAAACTCCAATGGTGTTTAGTAGGCAAGATCACACGGGAGCACGCCTCACATTGAATGGGGCTGGTATAGAGAGAGTGACAAAGTTTAAATACCTTGGAAGTATCCTAGCGGAAGACCTCGACCCAGAAACCGAAGTCAAATGCAGAATTGAAGCATCGCGAGCTGCTTTTAACAAAATGAGACAGATATTCTGCGATGACAATCTTAACCTGAAACTTCGACAGCGACTGGTCAAATGTTATATATGGTCAGTCCTGCTGTACGGAGTGGAATCGTGGACCCTCAAAGTGAGTAGCATGAACCGGCTGGAGGCGTTCGAAATGTGGATACATCGGAGAATGCTCCGGATACCCTGGACGGATATGGTCAGCAACACAAGAGTTCTTCAAAGAGCTAGAGTGAAGAGAGAGTTGCTGACAAATATCAAAATCCAAAAGGTATCGTATTTGGGTCATGTGCTCAGAGGAGAAAAATATGAATTGCTCCACCTGATTCTTATGGGCAAGATAGAGGGTCGTAGAGGTGTTGGAAGGAGACAAAATTTCCTGGCTCCGCAATATACGCGACTGGACGGGCATAAGAAGTGTTGGAGAGCCGTTTCGTGCTGCCCAGGGCAGGGACGCTTTCTCTCGGGTGATAGTCAACGTTGGGGGGACCTGACATGACACCAAAAGAAGAAGAAACTCCAATACACCGCTACTCCAGACAACAGCTAGTGAATCTACATATTATAGTTTTACGGTTATGGACTTTAGATTTCCATTGCTTGCAAATTGCTTTACTTAGTGAGACTCAATAATAAGATATTTTTTGATAAACTATTGAAAAATATTGTGAGATGGTTTTATATTGATAAAAAGTGTAAATAGTCTTGGACTGGTTGAATCAAATATCTTGTAGAAAAGCCTAGCTAGAACGTTGACCGGTGTTATCTACAGGTATATTCCGTCTTGTTTTATTTAGGTAGCTCGCAGCATCGACGCTGGCTTAATGTTTGTTTTGCTTAAAGCATCAGATACACATGCTTATTTAGTGGCACGTGAGCTTGCGCAGTATCGACCTTCTCTAGGCCTTGCTTATTAGTGGCATGTGTGTACGCACATTGCTAGTAACGAGCATGCCACTAGCCATACAACCGCCGGTTGATTTATGAGCGTGCCACTAAGTGGCATGTGTATCTGTACTTTTAATTCGTAGAACATATTTGAGTGCACGGCCCTGTGTATAAATAGTATATCAACGCCTTAGCAATTGTCCTAAGAGCTACGCTCATCTCAAAATAATATAATTTACTGCCGTTTTTTTTCTATCATCTTCTTATTTTATTTCTGGCGTACTAAAAGGTTCCGTCTTATACTGTCCTGGCAAACCCGGAAATAATGAGTTGTTTTTGACACCGGAATCATTTCTTTCTTCGCCACAAACATTCTCACCGGAAAATCCCGCAGAATAATTGTCTTTGACTTCCGTTCAGAAACAAAAAGATATTGCTGTGGGAGTTTAAGCAAAGTACCTTTTAGAAATATTAAATGTTATAAAAAAATGTTTTTGTCGTCTCTCTTGGTACCTACAGAGGGCATGACATTGACTCCTCATACCGGGGGTTTTGGATTAGATTCTCGGTGACGTGAGTTCATAATTGATTTTTATCTTAAATTGATTAAAAAATTTTTTTTTATTTAAAAAAAATATATGGAATGGAATACTAGGGCCTACATTGAAAACATATTTCATTGAAGAACACTGAAAAATCGAGAAATCCTTAAAAATTATTTAAATACATTGAAAATATTTTTTTCTGATTTTTTTTGTTGAGAAATATGTAACAAATACATAATAAGGCGTATGTCTTTTTAACAGTTAATTGGATATTTCAAAGTTACATAAATTATGAAACGAGTTGGAAATAGTTGCATGTGATAATATCATGATAACAAAGCGCACAGATCTAGAGATTTAATTAATTCACACAAACATGTGAGTGTTTCGAATAAATGAATTTCTAAGAAGGGTTGAAAAAAAGGTTTTACTGCTACTGAATAAATATTTTTCACCATGGCAACGAGCATATTTTGTTGGGTAACTTATTTTTCTGAAATTACTCTATTACTCAGAAAATTTCATTTTAAATTCAGGAACAATGTATCGGGTAAGTTTTTTCTCACGTTCTGTTTCTTATAAATGATTGAAAAATTCAAGAACGCTGTTCGATACAACACTTTCGAATAATAGACTTTCTTCGTGGTAATTCTGCGGCGTGTGAAGGTTTTATCGTAGCCGAAATGTCTTTGGGGCCGCATTTTGGTGGCCATCATGGCTGACGAAAATGATAAATGTTTCGAGTACGACAAAGGCAAACCCAAGGTAGAATGCCTGTGTATCAGTCTATTCTCCTTTGGTGGGTTAGTTGTGATAAGAGAACAGAAATCTCACCCGTTCGGTAGAATTCTGTGTATGAATGTATTCAGCAAAGATAATAATATAGAGCAAGTCAACACAGGGTGTCACAGTAACAGTAAGTGTTGCGGTTAATTTGAATAATATTTAAGGTTGAAACATACTACTAAAACGCGACGCGACGTGATTTGTCGACACTTCATGCGAATCGTGCATATATACAACACGCCACGTGATGCTACAACATGCTTTACTAGTATCATTGCTTTGCGTATTATTAGGAAGTGTATTAACGTGGCCATGGATTTACTATTTAAAGACGAGCTGGATGAAGATTTATTGCAGATTTCAGGGATATATTTTATAGAGAAATAGTTGAATAGAAAAATTTCTCCAAGCAATATTTCTAAAATCACGGTATTGGCCTGAACTCATATCATATAACACTGGGTACTGTTTCACAAATTCTATTAATTGCTCATAGATATTTTAAACAAAAACTAACAAAAAATATCTGTAAGCCAAGAATGTTCTTGAAAGACTGACGCATGGTGTCGGGTGTTAACAAGAAACACACTGCGTGCGATGCGTCGGGTGGCGTGTGTGCCCGGCAACACGCCGACCTGGATCGACGTGGGTGTTGCGTTTCATCACATGGCGTGTTGTCTATTTGTATCTGACCATATTAAATATATGAGATTGATAAGTATGTTTCAACCTTTACAGGTTTATTTTAGGTTGGGTTCAGGTTACAAATCTTAAGGCTAATGACTACTTGTCGGGTCTGGTGTGGGAGTGGAGTGGTGGGGAGGGGTAGGTTTGCGGGGCGGGGCTAATATGGGCAAGAGGGGGGGATATAATTAAGGGTGTTTGAATGTTGAGTGTATTACTATTGTTTTTAACAATTTTAACAATAGTAATACACTCAACATTCAAACGCCCTATATTAGAACATCCCCATCTTGTCCATATTAGCCCTTCCTGCCACTTCACTCCCACACCAGACCCGACAAGTAGGATTTAGTTTAGTTTATCACTGAAGATGACGCAGTAAGCGTCCAAAAAGTTAAGTGTTACAGTGAGAAGAAAACAGCGTTGTTATTTTTAATTTCTTAAAAATATATTACTATGAACTTCCACAAAGTTTGTCACGATAATTTCGAAACATTTAATATATTACCATAAGTCAGGTTAGAAGGACATAATAAAATATTCCAGTATATGATTCACAGAGAGATAGAATTGTTTGTCAAACAGTGTTCAAAAATACAATATTTAGATTAACGTGGTCCTTGTAAGCTCAACCATAAAGAATTTTTTTAACTAGGTATTCTTTAGTTTTTTTTTATTAAAAAAAGCACACAGAATTAAAAATTAATTACCATAAAATTGCTATCGACAGGTGCAAAATCTTTAGGTTTTTACATTGTAATCGAATTTCTTATAAGGAAATAAGTTATCAGCGGCCCCGGGATGAAATTGTTTTATCGAAAATCGAAATTGTCTTTTTGATGGACATCACACATAAGTGAGCTTTTTTTATTGGTAATAATAACACAATTTTTCTGTTAAATGATTTTTTGGTCAATCCTCTTTCAAATGAGTCAATTTCAGAGGAACAATAAGAGAGATATCAATATGTATTAAACTGCTTTATTTATCGAGTTAGTATATACCCGCCGACTTCTTGGATATACTGAGTATTTGAAAAAAAAACTTTCGACAAAAAGCCTATTAATTAAAATTAATTATTAAACGAAAAGCCTGATTCCGACCCCATCACCATGAACGTGTGACAGCATAAAAGTAAGTATATTGTAAATTACCTGCGAATGTTGTGGAATAACCCAACATTTGATTAAGTCATTTCAAAGGTATTTCCGACCGTAATATTATACGAGGAAAACTCATAATTTTATCAAAATGTCGTGAAATAAATTCCGTATTTTATTTAAACAGGACAGTTAATTCTTGGCACTGTCGGACGCCGAAGGAAGAATAGACGAACGCAGGTACGTCGCAGAAAAAAACAAAAAGTTGAAATTCTTTAAGCTAATAAATATTCATCGTTCGGCAGTGTAAGAGGCCATCTACGAAAAAGTTTTTGAAAACATAAAATGTATGTATTTGTAGCACATGTATGGATTTCAAATAATAACCAGAAAAAGCACTTCACCTAATACAAAACTTTATACAAAGATAATAGATCTAGTCCACCATATTTCTTTAGGTAGATTCCTGCCCAAATTGAGTTAATGGCGTTCAAACAATGTGCAAATGTCATGAGACATAGACATAAGCAAACATTAGTTTACTAGCAGGAAGTTACTAGTTTACTGCTAGGTATTGTGGCCGCTATGCGGCCAGCGATGGCCGCTGCGCGTCCAATTGTGTTTGCTCTGCAGCAATAGGCTCTGCAGCGTAGGCATAGGTAAACAATTGTGTTTGCTCTGCAGCAAACACAATTGTTTACCTATGCCTACGTCAGCCGCTTCGCGGTCAATTGTATCTGGCAAATTTCCACTTTTAATTACGGGTAGTTTAGATATAATGAAGACAAAGTATTTATTCAGTATTTCTGTAAAAATGTAATTAAAATTTCAACAAACAAAATATTCTCGACCGTAAAAAAAAAATTCGAACCTGGAATCTTCTGATCCGTAGTCAGACGCGTTATCCGCTGCGCCACACGACCCAACAGGTACCATGGCAAAATTATTGTATACAAATAGAAATCATCGTACGGATACGGAAACAAACGACATTGGTAGCGTATTTGTAATATAGATATTTTTATTCAATATACCTGACTTGTCTTCTGTAAAAAGTGAGATTGTCACGAGGTTACTTATATCGAATATTCAAATTAACTAGCTTTAGTACAAGTCAAATAAAATAATAAAAACCTTACAAATTATTATTTCTGCAAGAGAAATATTATTAATCATATACCTACTGGTCTATAAAAGGAATTTAAAATGGAAAATAGTAATATTCAGGCGTATTCTAGTGTGCATATTAAATAATTCGGAACAATATCATAATATACAGGGTTATTTGTAAAACATTAATAACCTCGCAGGGCTATATTCCTGCCTTGATTACGAGTCGAAAATGTTCATGCTATTATGACCTAATATCAATAGTTAAGGAGATACGCGACATCAAAGTTTGCAATTTTTTTTCAATATTTAAGACTTATTTTTTGTAAAACGTTGGACTATCATTACAGTAACTCATATCGATTACAAAAAATTCATTCGTTTCAATACAAGTTAAATATAATGATAAAAACCTTGAAAAAATTCCAATTGGAAAGTTTTCCAATTGGAAATCGAAGGTTTTTATTTTTTTATTTGACTTGTATTAAAGAGAATGAATTCTTCGTATTCAATATGAGTTACTGTAATGATAGTCCTACGTTTTACAAAAAAAAGGTCAGAAATATTGAAAAAAAATGCCAACTTTGATGTCGCATATCTCCCTAACTATTGATATTAGGTCATAATAGCTTGAACATTTTCGACTCATAATCAAGGCAGGAATATAGTCCTGCGAGGTTATTAATGTTTTACAAATAACCCTGTACACATTAAAAATAATATTGCTTAATAATATTTAAGTTTAAAATTAAAAAAAAATGATAGTAGGTAATATCGAAATCTGTGCATAACTATGTCATGGGAGTTCCATAAAATCTCCAGCATAGTCCATTCGAATGTATCGACGATCCCTACGTATCTGCAAAATTTCTTTATCCGTTGTACTATATTAAATCATCCAATTTCTTTTATATTTTTGACAATGTAAAAAAATGGGTTTCCTTTCTAAAAAAGCATATGTTTAAAGAAGAAAGAACTTATTTAAATATCATCCGAAAATGCAGAGTAGGTAAATCGGATGGTTTGAGACAGTAAAACGAAAATTGAAATTTTGCAGATTCGAATTTGTAAAAATGAGGAAGTTATTTTAGTCACAGTGACTTCAAATTACCTGATTTTTCTGTCTACACGCAGAGCGTTTGTGAAACAAGTGTGCCGTGATCTGTTGTCTCTTTCAATGCGATATTTGCTACACATGAAAGCCGGCCAGTATGGGAATAACGTGTCTATATATAATAAATACGTCAATGGTCACAACTCTGATATACGAGCATATCTGTTGTTCAGGTTCTTCCCTCTCTGGAATACTACAGCATGTAGTATTCTACTCGAGCCTTGGTTTAAATGTAAATTTCTTTCTGTCCAAGTATTTTGCGAGTGTTTATTTGGACACGTATTTTCGCTCTGCGAGAGTATACATAAATTACGCATGTAAAACGGCAGTACGCGAAGCGCCAGGCTGGAGTGTGAGTAGGGTTGCCACCTTTTTTTGTGCAAGTAAAGAACATTGGTTATTAAAGGTAGACAAAAAAGGTACTTTGTGTCAAAATTAAGTACGATTTATTTAACTTTTTTATTTTGCTTAAAAACATATTTTTCATTACTTTTAGCAACTTTTAACAAATAATTATCATTACTAAACAACTGCACAGCATGTTTGCAGTCTATATTATTTAAGTTAAAGTAAATAAGTTGTTAAATATAGTATTAAATAAAAGAATACTTTCAACGTTTTACGTGGCTTTTAATTAGAGATTAACTCCACATTAATTGACAAGAGGAAATGACAACTATATAGAAGAATCTCACACGTAGTGTTGTGCCCATCAATATAGAAGGGAGAAATTTATTATTATTACAACATAAGTCATTCATTTTTATCAGATTCAGAGACGCTTTGTTTCTTTCGTCTCGCTATTTGCTATTCATCACAGAAAAACTCTATAAAACCAATTAATCGACATTGGCATTGACATTGGCTATGTTGACAAATGTCAACATAGCCAATGTCATTGTATGCATTAAAAAAGGTTGCATTAAAAAACGAGCGTTTACGTGGCGACCGCCACAGGGTATATCGTCAATTATCGAACCTATTCGGCAACAATCGATAACGTCATCGACCCCGGTAACTCTCTCGTTCCGTTTTACGCAAAAATTTCTACGATCAACTTTTTTTTGTATTATGGGGAAGGCCTATAAGATCCCCATCTCGTTCGCACTCTGAGGCTGCAAACAGTGCGTCTAGGGTATATATCGGATTTGTACTTACTTTTGGCAGCTCCTCTCAGGACTGTGGGGGCCGTCGCGAGGTAGCTAACTTCTACGAAATGAAGCACTTTTGTGTCATATGTACAATTTACAAGGAGTTTATTCAAGATAGTTACAAAGGTAAGTTGGATGACGCTAATATATGGTTAGTTAAAGAGGTTGCTGTAAACGCGGACTCGATTGTGGTTAGTATATATCTGTACGCGCGGGTCTAAACGTCGATCGTGTAACAATTCGAGAAGTCGCGACGCGTTACCCGGGTCTACGGTGTTGGCGGTCGAGCAGGCGGAACGGGAGTGGCGGTATTGCCGCCCGCCGCCTGTAGGTCCGTTGGTTCCCCTGAACGCCAGATGCCGCCCGTGTGGTGGAATCCGCCACAGTATCTTATAAGTAAAATGAATTCCAGAGAAATCAAATCATGTGAAATAAAGTATTTTCTCGTACTTTATTGTTCTCATAAAGTATAGAGTACAATTACCCGAAATAACGTACAATACTTTATAATAAAGTTCTGGTGGTAACCCTAAGTGTGAGTGAGGCAGCATTATTCAACAGATTTTGGAATATTTCACGGACGTAATGTGCTGTACAGCGTGCACTCTAACAAATTTTCCATAAATCTTGAACGCGACGGGGACGTGTCTGGGAAAACTTCATATTTATCGGAGAAAAACCTAGATTGTTTCGCCTTTCTTTATTTCCTTTGCAACGTTCCGTGGAATTGCCACTGCAGCGTGCAACTTTGCAGGTAAATATATTTTTGCAAGACGACAAACTGCTTGATGGTTTTCGCTTTGTTCGTTCGAGCGTCGTAACTCTCCGCTTCGCTCCTTGAGAAACGTTTGTTTTCTTTTGTAAAGAAGGAAAGAAAAATGAAAGATTTGTTTTGTCCTTCTTTGATTGTATTTGATAAAATATAAAGTTTTACTTCAACAATACTTATGCGCCGTGAGTTTTGTTTCTAAGAAGGGAGATTTTATTTGTAGAGCTTGTTGAGCGAACACTCATAATTAATATTATGATATTGTGGAAATGTGTTTGAATTAATTTTTTACGATAAATAGGAAACCGTTTCCGGTTTTAATTGAACATCAGGACATAAGCAGCGATGGGTATATAATTCAGAATATTTTGAGTATGTTCAAATTTTTCAGAACAATGCTGGATTTTTTTGTCACAGGGACGTCATTAATCAATCAATGTATAATATAGATGTCTCACAGTTCTACTTTCCCATAAACTGTATTTTTATGGGAAATTAGGTATAGAAGTCTTTTGGGTGTACATAGGACTTACGACCTATCGTACGGCTGGCTTAAGTGAATGTACATAATTGGCTAAAATTGATTTGGTGACGATACTAAGCTAGATACAGATTTTTATATTGGTCGTGTTATACACAATATTATTCTAGAAAAGAACATGCGCCACGTTTCAGGGAAACCTGGATTACATATTTTTCTCAGGCATTTTTTGTGGCCCCCGTCAAATTTGCGTTTTAATGTCGTTTAATAGTTTGAAAATGTTCTATAATATTTTTAATTACATTTCTTACACTACTAAATTTTTCGTCATTTTATAAAAAACCGTAATATTTTGACGTCTCATATTTAAGCGATAATTTTATCGCTGTCGAACCCGGATGATTCAACATCCATGGATCAATTTCTATAATAATAGTAGCTGTTCGTACCCGGCGTTGCACGGGTTAAGGATTAAGTTGAAAATAAATTTGTGGGGGGAAACAAAGGTTCGATTCGAACGGTATAGATTTGCATCGAAAATGAATCAGGGGAAGAAGAGGTAAAATAATAGAGGGGAAATTTCGCCTATCTTACCCGCCGAGTCCTAAAGTTTCCAAATTTTGAGTCCGATTGGTCGAACGGTACAGATTCGCATCGAAAATATATCAGGGGGAGGGGAAGGAGTAAAATAATAGGGGGAAATGTCGCCTATGTTTAAATTTGAATGGAATCGGACAAACGGTGTAGATTTGTATAGAGAACAGACAGACAGACAGACATCGAGTTTTATAGTTATAGATACTTCTTCAACGATCCAAAAATAGAGCGGTATAACGGCTGCAAGCGTTGGGTACTATGTGGTGAAAATGAGATAATGAAAACGTCGTTGTCTTTTGACGACTTCAGATCTTCTCAAGAAAGATGAAATTCAAGATTGTCTTAAAGTAAAAAACAGGGTTTTTCTTTCGAAGACTTAACATGGTTGTAAAAATGCTTTAGAAACTGATGAATGAAATTAGATTAGATTCCTGATTTTTCTATAGGCTAGTTAGTGTATGCTTGTCTCTGACAAGTTTAACACGCATGTGATAAATATTTGTGAAAGGTGAATAATACTATGGTTGTGGTGTATAGTGTTGTGAACATAGTAGTGTAGTGTTGGTCCTGACGAAGAGACAGGTACGTCTCGAAACCGGTAGATCTTAAATCTGGTAGTGGTTTTTACTAAGTTAACTAACACTTTGTCAAAAGTATGTATTCACTAGGTAAAGCAGTGAAAAAATAAACGCCAGAGCTGGATCAAAAAAAGCTATCGAAAAAAATATCGCTTGAACGTTGTAATTCTAAAAAAAACTCATTTATATAATTTAATTATAGATTTCATTGTTTATAAACGGGGATTCTTCCATCGCATTACGCATTTCCGTCCATTTTCAAAAAATTACTGACACATATTGCAGGAAAGGAGAGGAAAGATGCTACACATCAAAAATATTTTTGCATTTCTTCTATTTACACACAACTCAGAAGATGCACATCTCTCTGTTCTATTATTAATTCTATAAATAATCTTTGACCGATCAAAACCAAACTTTGCATAATTATTCTTATGGATCCTACGAAAAAAATACACCCCCCCCCCCTCCGATACATATCATCGAATCCAAATATTGCATAGTTACTCTTTAGGACCCTGTGGAAAATGTAGATACTCTACACCTACCCACTAGACACTTTACCTCCTCCTCCCGTATTAAATGTGTTCTATTCACAGACCAACAAAACATAAAAACACGAACAAGTGGAAATTTCTTGGTAGACGTTGTTCAAAGGTCAATCTAAATACTCTAAAAAAATATAATGTCTTAGTAAATAAGTTGTTTTTACTTGAAGAGTCGGTTTGAAACAATTACATTAAAACGTCTATTGTAAATATACATATTTCTTACTGGGGAATTTCTTTTTTCAAGAATAAATATTTTAACTATATTGTAAATGAGAGGGAGCATACTTTTGCTGTGTCCCAGTCCCCTCGCCCCTTTATGCGGCCCTCGTAGCCCAGTGGGCACGACGCTGGCTTCCTATACCGAGGGTTTCTGGTTCGATTCCCGATGATGTCACAATTAATCTATGTGATTTACTGAAGTCTGGGTGTTTTGTGATGTGTCTCGCTTCTGTAATTGGGCTTCTTGGCCTGTTGAAGCGAAAAAAATAGTAAAAAAGTGGTTAGGTTTAACTCAATTTTATACTCTGCTTTTTTAAGTAGTTATTCTTTAGGAAGTACCTTACTTCCCCAACGTATTACTTAATCCGTATCTTAAATTGTAAAACATACTCGTAATACTAACTTTTGACAAAATCAGAAAAAACATCTGATTTCCCATTCCAGTGATAAATCTTAAGCACTCGGCCAACTCACCGGAAGAAAACCATAAAAATCAATTTTTCCGTTAAATCGGGTGGAAATATATGATGTTACATATCTGTGAACACTTACCGGACTGATTTATGGCTAGAGCTGGCTTTACGTTTGTGCCGAAACCCAATTAGGTTCCGCGTCTCGTTCCAACCCACGCCTGGCCCGTCATCCCCTGCGGTCATCAAACGACACAAACTTGATAAGAAATAATCATATTTTATTATGTTCCCCCCTTTCCGAACGACAGCAAGATTGTTATACTAGCATGAAATAGACTGGATGTACTTTACGTATGCGCAAAAGTTTAAAGAGAAATGTCATGACGTAAGCATCGAGGTAAACCTCCATGTAGGCCGCGATGTATCGCAGTGAGGTATCTTTCGGCATGTGCGTGCGTATCTACTAGCATGCGTTTGTTTTGCATGGAGGTGACATCGAGGTAGCGAGCTAAACCGCGACCGCGAGGTATCGCAGTGAGGCATCTTCGGCATGTTCGTACTCTAAGGTACTGATACACATGCTTATTAGTGGCACGTGAGCATGCGCAGTATTGACCTTCTTAAGCCATAGCTTATTAGTGGCATGTGTGTATGCACATTGCTAGTAATAAGCATGCTCATTAGTGGAATGCTCAAAAGTCAACCGCCGGTTGATTTATGAGCAAGCTAATGTGATTCACCATAAAAAGGAGTATCTTTTGAGTATGTGTGATCAGGCTTGCTTATTATAAGCATGCTTATGTCATTCGCGTCTAGTATCGATTATCAATGCGATCTTCTCAGTCCGCGACAGATGAAACAAATATGGCGCGTTGGGAAGATGACAAAACATTACTTTACGTGACTTATTATAGGAATCACGAATGTCTGTGGAATACTCGGTCACCGCTATGTAAAAATAATATAGCAAGAAATAATGTTTATGAAACTTTATTAAAAGACATGAATGATTCAAATCTTACAATAAAAATTATAAAAACTAAAATAAAAAATGTGCGGATGGAAACTCGGGAACTATTTTGATTTATTGGTTAAATTGAATTTTCTATTTCAATTTGCAAAGTTTCCATTTTGAACAAGAGTGTCTCTATTCTATGACAAGAGCATGCCAGTAATAAGAATGTGTGTTTGATTGTTAGCTTTGAGTATGCTAATAATGAGAAAGTGTGTACAGTTGTTAGGGCATGCTAGTTTTGAGCAAGCTAATGAGAATGCTCAAAATAAGCAAGTGTATATGTACCTTTATTTCAATATTTCTATTATATTGAAGCGGCATTATTGACTTTTATTTAATATTTTAAGACTCTGAATGAAGAAATCAGATGTGCGTAAAGCGAACTGATTTGTACCAACTTTTAAAATAATATCTGTTATTTTTTTAACCTTTAAAAATAAAAAAAAACACAAAGTATTTGTTTCCTTCGCACTGTAAAACTTTAATCAATTAAAATTATAAAGTTTTTGGATCGTATAATCATTTATCACAATATCAATATATAACAAATATTTAACAAATTGGGCAAATGCTGTATATGTATAATCAAAATTTCTTCAAAATTGAAACTGTTTTTAAATTATGTACCTAGTTGTTTATTTATTGAATAAAATTGTGTTTTTCTTTATTATTTTATGCGAGTAAGAACTCGCCAATTTATATTTTAATTATTGAAAATTTTGAATGAAGAAATGTTTGGAACACACATGATATTTGTAATTTTATATTTTGTTTTGAAAAAATTAATGTCCAGAAGATATACAAGGGAAGATTCTCAGAAAAACGGGAGCATTTTTAGTATTGTAGTCATTTTTCGAATCAGTTGGTCAGAGAGCACATTTTTTTTTTAAATTCAAGCTATATCCAGATAGTATACAGCTTCATGGCAGTTATTTAATCTCTATTCCCTTTGTTCGCTATTTTTTAAGAATTTTCCCTTTGGTCGCTTTATTTATGATTCCATTTCGTGTTTTACTAATCCTCATTTCGAACGATAAAAGAATCAGTCTATTCAGTTCGTAGGCAAAGGTGGAGTTTAAAATCGTCGTGTTTCTTTATTTTCAATTTGCCGGCGGTTCCAGCCAGGATCCGGGAAGAGATTTGAGAGTCGCGTAAACATTGATCAGTCTCTTTTCCCGGGGCTGGATCGTTCCACAGTACAAGTATTACTGTTCGTTCAGTAGACATTGCACAATTTCCATTAATAAACTAAAATATTTTTGACTAGGAGGTATTGACTAGATGCTGGGGGTGGGGTGTTTGGGAGTGGTGTGGGGGAGGGGATCTGGAAAGTGATTGCGGGGCGTGGCTAATATGGATAGTAGGTGTTTGTTGAGTACGTTTTTATTATTATTAATTTGTAGATTTTCTAAAATGTCTCATTTTTCTCTTTTCCGCATACATATAGCATTTCTACGCTGTCATGAGTGCAACAAAAACCTTCTGATTGTGCATGATCTGCAATTTCTGAGTTGATGTTGAAATCATTTACCCTTAACTCTTTTTCACACTTAAGGTGTTCTTCTATTAGTGTGTGCATTTTTCTTCTCGTTTGTCCAATATAAGATAATATTGTCAGTTAATTCAAATTAATCCGGTAAACTCCAATGGTGTTTAGTAGGCAAGATCACACGGGAGCACGCCTCACATTGAATGGGGCTGGTATAGAGAGAGTGACAAAGTTTAAATACCTTGGAAGTATCCTAGCGGAAGACCTCGACCCAGAAACCGAAGTCAAATGCAGAATTGAAGCATCGCGAGCTGCTTTTAACAAAATGAGACAGATATTCTGCGATGACAATCTTAACCTGAAACTTCGACAGCGACTGGTCAAATGTTATATATGGTCAGTCCTGCTGTACGGAGTGGAATCGTGGACCCTCAAAGTGAGTAGCATGAACCGGCTGGAGGCGTTCGAAATGTGGATACATCGGAGAATGCTCCGGATACCCTGGACGGATATGGTCAGCAACACAAGAGTTCTTCAAAGAGCTAGAGTGAAGAGAGAGTTGCTGACAAATATCAAAATCCGAAAGGTATCGTATTTGGGTCATGTGCTCAGAGGAGAAAAATATGAATTGCTCCACCTGATTCTTATGGGCAAGATAGAGGGTCGTAGAGGTGTTGGAAGGAGACAAAATTTCCTGGCTCCGCAATATACGCGACTGGACGGGCATAAGAAGTGTTGGAGAGCCGTTTCGTGCTGCCCAGGGCAGGGACGCTTTCTCTCGGGTGATAGTCAACGTTGGGGGGACCTGACATGACACCAAAAGAAGAAGAAACTCCAATACACCGCTACTCCAGACAACAGCTAGTGAATCTACATATTATAGTTTTACGGTTATGGACTTTAGATTTCCATTGCTTGCAAATTGCTTTACTTAGTGAGACTCAATAATAAGATATTTTTTGATAAACTATTGAAAAATATTGTGAGATGGTTTTATATTGATAAAAAGTGTAAATAGTCTTGGACTGGTTGAATCAAATATCTTGTAGAAAAGCCTAGCTAGAACGTTGACCGGTGTTATCTACAGGTATATTCCGTCTTGTTTTATTTAGGTAGCTCGCAGCATCGACGCTGGCTTAATGTTTGTTTTGCTTAAAGCCTCAGATACACATGCTTATTTAGTGGCACGTGAGCTTGCGCAGTATCGACCTTCTCTAGGCCTTGCTTATTAGTGGCATGTGTGTACGCACATTGCTAGTAACGAGCATGCCACTAGCCATACAACCGCCGGTTGATTTATGAGCGTGCCACTAAGTGGCATGTGTATCTGTACCTTTAATTCGTAGAACATATTTGAGTGCACGGCCCTGTGTATAAATAGTATATCAAGGCCTTAGCAATTGTCCTAAGAGCTACGCTCATCTCATAATAATATAATTTACTGCCGTTTTTTTTCTATCATTTCACTTCTTATTTTATTTCTGGCGTACTAAAAGGTTCCGTCTTATACTGTCCTGGCAAACCCGGAAATAATGAGTTGTTTTTGACACCGGAATCATTTCTCTCTTCGCCACAAACATTCTCACCGGAAAATCCCGCAGAATAATTGTCTTTGACTTCCGTTCAGAAACAAAAAGATATTGCTGTGGGAGTTTAAGCAAAGTGCCTTTTAAAAATATTAAATGTTATTAAAAAATGTTTTTGTCGGCTCTTGTAGTACAGAGGGCACGACATTGACTTCTCATACCGGGGGTTTTGGATTAGATTCTCGGTGACGTGAGTTCATAATTGATTTTTATCTTAAATTGATTAAAAATTTTTTTTTTATTTAAAAAAAATATATGGAATGGAATACTAGGGCCTACATTGAAAACATATTTCATTGAAGAACACTGAAAAATCGAGAAATCCTTAAAAATTATTTAAATACGTTGAAAATATTTTTTTCTGAACCTTTTTTTGTTAAGAAATATGTAACAAATACATAATAAGGCATATGTATTTTTAACAGTTAATTGGATATTTAAAAGCTACATAAATTATGAAACCAGTTGGAAATAGTCGCATGGATCTAGAAATTTCAGGCTGAATAATATGTGATAATATCATGATAACAAAGCGCACGGATCTAGAATTTTTATTAATTCACACAAACATGTGAGTGTTTCGAATATATGAATTTCTAAAAAGGGTTGAAAAAAAGGTTTTACTGCTACTGAATAAATATTTTTCACCATGGCAACGAGCATATTTTGTTAAAAATTAAAAAGTATGGAATGGAATACTAGGACCTATATTGAAAATATATTTCACTGAAGAACACTGAAAAATCGAGAAATCCTTACAAATTATTTAAATACATTGAAAATATTTTTTTCTGAATCTTTTTTTGTTGAGAAATATGTAACAAATACATAATAAGGCGTATGTCTTTTTAACAGTTAAAGTTAAATTTCAAAGCTACATAAATTATGAAACGAGTTGGAAATAGTCGCATGAATCTAGAAATTTCAGGCTGAATAATATGTGATAATATCATGATAACATAGCGCACAGATCTAGAGTTTTTATTAATTCACACAAACATGTGAGTGTTTCGAATAAATGAATTTCTAAGAAGGGTTGAAAAAAAGGTTTTACTGCTACTGAATAAATATTTTTCACCATGGCAACGAGCATATTTTGTTGGGTAACTTATTTTTCTGAAATTACTCTAATACTCAGAAAATTTCATTTTAAATTCAGGAACAATGTATCGGGTAAGTTTTTTCGCACGTTCTGTTTCTTATAAATGATTGAAAAATTCAAGAACGCTGTTCGATACAACACTTCCGAATAATAGACTTTCTTCATGGTAATTCTGCGGCGTGTGAAGGTTTTATCGTAGCCGAAATGTCTTTGGGACCGCATTTTGGTGGCCATCATGGCTGACGAAAATGGTAAATGTTTCGAGTGCGACAAAGGTAAACCCAAGGCAGAATGCCTATGTATCAGTCTATTCTCCTTTGGTGGGTTAGTTGCGATAAGAGAACAGAAATCTCACCCGTTCGGCAGAATTCAGTGTATGAATGTATTCAGCAAAGATAATGATATAGAGCAAGTCAACAGAGGGTGTCAGTAACAGTAAGTGTTGCGGTTAATTTGAATAATATTTAAGGTTGAAACATACTACTAAAACGCGACGCGACGTGACGTGTCGACCCTTGATGCGAATCGTGCACATATACAACACGCCACGTGATGCTGCAACATGCTTTGCTAGTATCATTGCTTTGCGAAGGACGGAAGTTTATTAACGTGGCCATGGATTTACTATTTAAAGACGAGCTGGATGAAGATTTTTAAGAAGATTTATTGAAGATTTCAGGGATATATATTATACAGAAATAGTTGAATAGAAAAATTTCTTCCCAAGCAATATTTCTAATACTATGATCACGGTATTGGCCTGAACTCGTATCACATAACACTGGGTACCGTTTCACAAGTTCTATTAATTGCTCATCGATATTTTAAACAAAAACTAACAAAAAATATCTGTAAGCCAAGAATGTTCTTGAAAGACTGACGCGTGGTGTCGGGTAACATGAAACACACTGCGTGCGATGCGTCGGGTGGCGTGTGTGCCCCCTCTCCCGGCAACACGCCGACCTGTATCGACTGGATGTTACCGCGTGGATATTGCTTTCATCACATGGCGTGTTGTCTATTTGTATCTGACCATATTAAATATATGAGATTGATAAGTATGTTTCAACCTTTACAGGTTCATTTTAGGTTAGGTTCAGGTTACAAATCTTAATGACTACGTGTCGGGTCTGGTGTGGGAGTGGAGTGGTGTGGAGGGGTAGGTTTGCAGGGCGGGGATAATATGGGCAAGAGGGGGGGAAGTAATAAAGGGTGTTGAATGTTGAGTGTATTACTATTGTTTTTAACAATTTTAACAATAGTAATACACACAAAATTCAAACGCCCTATATTACAACATCCCCATCCTGTCCATATTAACCCTTCCCGCCACTCCACTCCCACACCAGACCCGACAAGTAGGATTTAGTTTAATTTATTACTGAAGATGACGCAGTAAGCGTCGAAAACGTTATAATTAAAACTTTTTTAATTAAAGTGTTACAGTGAGAAGAAAGCAGTGTTGTTATTTTTAATTTCTAAAAAATATATTATAATGAACTTACGCAAAGTTTGTCACGATAATTTCAAAACATTTAATATATTACCATAAGACAAGTTAGAAGGACATAATTAAATATTCCAGTGTATGATTCACAGAGAGATAGAATTTTTTGTCAAGCAGTATTCAAAAATACAATATTTAGATTAACGTGGTCCTTGTAAGCTCAACCATAAAGAATTTTTATAACTAGGTATACTTTAGTTTTTTTTATTAAAAAAAGCACAAAGAATTAAAAATTAATTACCATAAAATTGCTATCGACAGGTGCAAAATCTTTAGGTTTTTACATTGTAATCGAATTTCTTATAAGGAAATAAGTTATCAGCGGCCCCGGGATGAAATTGTTTTATCGAAAATCGAAATTGTCTTTTTGATGGACATCACACATAAGTAAGCTTATTTTATTCGTAATAATGACACAATTTTTCTGTTAAATGATTTTTTGGTCAATCCTCTTTCAAATGAGTCAATTTCAGAGGAACAATAACTAACAATAATAAGAGAGATATCAGTACATATGTATAAACTGCTTTATTTATCGAGTTAGTATATACCCGGCGAATTATTGGATATATTGAGTATTTGGAAGAAAACATTTGACAAAAAGTCTGTTAATTAAAATTAATTATTTAACGAAAAGCCTAATTCGGACCCCATCACCATGAACGTGTGACAACATAAAAGTAAGTATATTGTAAATTACCTGCGAATGTTGTGGAATAACCCAACATTTAATTGAGTCATTTCAAAGGTATTTCCGACCGTAACATTATACGAGTAAAACTCATAATTTTATCAAAATGTCGTGAAATAAATTCCGCATTTTA
Organism: Agrypnia vestita; assembly: GCA_016648135.1. Lineage (NCBI taxonomy): Eukaryota > Metazoa > Arthropoda > Insecta > Trichoptera > Phryganeidae > Agrypnia > Agrypnia vestita. Next base: position 4,882 of record JADDOH010016201.1, on the reverse strand, counting down.
TTTAAACAGGACAGTTAATTCTTGGCACTGTCGGACGCCGAAGGAAGAAAAGACGAACGCAGGTACGTCGCAGAAAAAAACAAAAAGCTGGAATTCTTTTAGCTAATAAATATTCATCGTTCGGCAGTGTAAGAGGCCATCTACGAAAAAGTTTTTGAAAACATAAAATGTATGTATTTGTAGCACATGTATGGATTTCAAATAATAACCAGAAAAAGCACTTCACCTAATACAAAACTTTATACAAAGATAATAGATCTAGTCCACCATATTTCTTTAGATAGATTCCTGCCCAAATTGAGTTGATGGCTTTCAAACAATGTGCAAATGTCATGAGACATAGACATAAGCAAACATTAGTTTACTAGCAGGAAGTTACTAGTTTACTGCTAGGTATTGTGGCCGCTGCGCGTCCAATTGTGTTTGCTGTGCAGCAAACACAATTGTTTACCTATGCCTACGTCAGCCACTTCGCGGCCAATTGTATCTGGCAAATTTCCACTTTTAATTACGGGTAGTTTAGATATAATGAAGACAAAGTATTTATTCAGTATTTAGTATTTAAATTTCAACAAACAAAACATTCTCGACCGTAAAAAAAAATTCGAACCTGGAATCTTCTGATCCGTAGTCAGACGCGTTATCCGCTGCGCCACACGACCCAATGGGCACCATGGCAAAATTATTGTATACAAATAGAAATCATCGTACGGCGACGGAAACAAACGACATTGGTAGCGTATTTATAATATAGATATTTTTATTCAATATACCTGACTTGTCTTCTATTAAAAGTAAGATTGTCACGAAGGTTACTTATATCGAATATTCAAATTAACTAGCTTTAGTACAAGTCGAATAAAATAATAAAAACCTCACAAATTATTATTTCTGCAAGAGAAATATTATTAATCATATACCTACTGGTCTATAAAAGGAATTAAAAATGGAAAATAGTAATATTCAGGCGTATTCTAGTATGTATATTAAATAATTCGGAATAATATCATAATATATACATTAAAAATAATATTGCTAAATATTTAAAAAAATTGCTAATAGGTAATATCGAAATCTGTGCATACTATGTCATGGGAAGTTCCATAAAGTCTTTAGCTTAGTCCATTCGAATGTATCGACGATCCCTACGTATCTGCAAAATTTCTTTATACGTACTAAATCGTCCAATTTCTTTTATATTTTTGGACAATGTAAAAAATGGTTTTTCGTTTCTAAAAAAGCATATGTTAAAATAAGAATGAACTTATTTAAATATCATCCGAAAATATAGAGCAGGTAAATCGGATGGTTTGAGACAGTAAAACGAAAATTGAAATTTTGCAGATTCGAATTTGTAAAAATGAGGAAGTTATTTTACTCACAGTGACTTCAAATTACCTGATATTTCTGTCTACACGCAGAGCGTTTGTGAAACAAGTTTGCCGTATTTGTTGTCTCTTTCAGTGGGATATTTGCTACACATGAAAGCCGGCTAGTATGGGAATAATGTGTCTAAATACGTCAATGGTCACAACTCTGAAATACGAGTATATCTGTTGTTTTTTATTTTATTTTTTATTTTTTAATTTAAAGACTATCGACAGGTCAGAATGACCCTAATGGATAGTCATTTAGGACAAGGTGATTAGTACAGTTACAATTTACGATAATACATTAAAATAAAACATTAATACATTATACAATATAAGTGTATAATGTATTAATGTTTTAATAAGTGATTACAAGATGAACGAAGTTCACATTCTCTGCACGACATAATAGGCATGTAGGCTCCCAGGTCAACTAAGTCAGAAAATGTGAACCCGCGCTTTGTGGCTATAAAATTTTTGTTTAGGTTGATTTCCTAAGAATCCGTCTTATATGCTCAAACTATTTTCGGTCAGGAGCGATATAATTTCTCTCTTAAACTGAGGTTGTGTCATGTGAAATATGTCGATGTTGGGGTTACATGACGTGACCTCGTTGTACTGGTTTAGCATTCTAGGTAGAGGAGAGAAATAACCTATGTTGGTGTTGTAGACCTTTGTGTGGAATAGTGTTTGGGATCTCAGAGAACGGACAGGTATATTAATATCTATTTGCGAGAGTATTGAGGGCGAGTCTATTTTGTTGTTTACTATTTTGTGGAGTGTCATAAGGTCTGTGATTTTTCGTCTTTTTTCTAATGAGATTATATGGAAATTTTCGAGTCTTTTGTCGTATGTATCGAGCAACTCATTTGTTCCTTGTCTGTGTGTCAGTGATTTAAGGAATTTTTTCTGGATTTTTTCGACTCTGTAGTTGTGAATTTCGTGATTGGGTGACCAAATTGTTGATGAGAACTCCAGTAGGCTTCTGATGAGGGATTTATAGATAGCAATTGGAGCGGGTGGAGCGGAGTGTTCAGGTTCTTTCCTCTCTGGAATACTACAGCATGTAGTATTCTACTTGAGTCTTGGTTTAAATGTAAATTTCTTTCGGTCCAAGTATTTTGTGAGTGTTTATTTGGACACGTATTTTTCGCTCTGCGAGTGTATACACAAATTACGCATGTAAAACGGTAGTACGCGAAGCGCCAGGCTGGAGTCTGAGTAAGGCAGCATTATTCAACAGCTCTTGGAATATTTCACGGACGTAATGTGCTGTACAGCGTGCACTCTAATAAATTATCCATAAATCTCGAACGCGACGGGGACGTGTCTGGGAAAACTTCATATTTATCGGAGGAGTACCTAAATTGTTTCGCCTTTCTTTATTTCCTTTGCAACGTTCCGTGGAATTGCCACTGCAGCGTGCAACTTTGCAGGTAAATATATTTTTGCAAGACGACAAACTGCTTGATGGTTTTCGCTTTGTTCGTTCGAGCGTCGTAACTCTCCGCTTCGCTCCTTGAGAAACGTTTGTTTTCTTTTGTAAAGAAGGAAAGAAAAATGAAAGTTTTGTTTTCTTTTTCTTTGATTGTATTTGATAAAATATAAAGTTTTACTTCAATATTACTTATGCGCCGTGAGTTTTGTTTCTAAGAAGGGAGATTTTATTTGTAGCGCTTGTTGAGCCAACACTCATAATTAATATTATGATATTGTAAAAATGTGTATGAAACAAACTGATTTTCCAGTTTTAATTGAACATCTGAATATAAACAGCGATGGGTATATAATTGGCTAACGACAATACTGAGCTATACTCGAGCCATCGTAAGATGGCATTATTGACAGATCGTAAATTATACAGCATATCTCCATAACTATTGATATTAGGTCATGATTGTTTGAACATTTAACATAGGCAGGAATCTATCGGCCATCTTATAATTTTCACATACATTGATTGAGCTACTTAACGTGGGTCAGGGGGCTATGTGCAAGCAATTTCAAATACGTGGCTTCAAAGCCGTAGCTGCAAGTAGGCCTATTTTATATCTATATCAAAGGTATAAGTTAAATATGTAATTGACAAATACCTATGTATACTGGAAATAATCACGCTATTTATTCAAGGATTAATATTAAGCTTTTTAAAACATTAATTATAAATCGTTGTGACACACTTAAAATCATTAACGAAAAAATTCAGTCGAAAAAAAATTCGTTGCACGGTGTGAGTTGAGAAAGTCTTTGTACATAAAAAAGGTTATAGAAGAATAATAAAACACATTTTTCTTAGATAAAAATATTTACTTGAATGTTTCAATCTGATTCATCCCCATTACTATCACTCTCCATTGAACTATCGTCGCTGCTATCATTTCCTAAATTAATTATAATATCATTATCTAAAATATTATCGATTCTAATATCTCTTTCGTAATCTTCCTTTATTCGTCGCACGGTTCTATTCACTACATTAGCCCAGTCTGTTTGAGTTGTACGTTGACAAGCTTCTTCTAATAATTTTAACATTTTTGATGTCGTAAATGGAGGTTCTGTGCCTTGCTGCATATCCCTTGATTTGAGCCCATATCAATTCAATTGCGTTGTATTCGCAATGGTAAGGCGGTAATCGTATTACTTGGTGCCCATATTCCGATGCGATTTCATCAATGACGTACATTATACGGGCAATTAATATCCTATAACATTTTGAATCATTTTGTTCATTCCATATTTGAATCATTTTGTTCATTCCATAGTGACGGACATCACTACTCTGGCGTTCGTGCAATAAAGTATAGCTTGTATTTGTCCTTCAATGTTTAGCTGTCATTAATTACGAAACTTCATGTTAGTCTAAACGTCAAAAGTGCCATCATAGAGTGGCCGTACTGTAGATTTCAATCTGACTCCTCACTGGTGATGTGTATAGAAGTTTTAACGTGTCGAGGTTCCTGAAATCTTTTGCCACCCTAAGTACAATCCTAACATTTTCAACGACTTATTCGCGATATTGTTGACATGTTGTGCAAATGACAGTTTTTCAGCAAATAATACACCGAGGTCATTAATTTCCTTTTGTTATAGCTCTTGTGACAACCTACCCGTGTGACAATCGACCCCGGTCTCCCATACCTACCTCAGGGTGGATACCGTTTGTCCCCGGGGGGATACCAGCAAAATCCCGACTTTGAAATAAGACGATGATTTTAATTCTCCAAACGGAGGATAAAATCTAGCTCAGGGGCATACCGTCGCAAATAAAATTGACAAATTAGATAAATATTTTAACAAGCATTAGGTGTCTTCTGGTTAAAATTAAGAGCTTATGTTAAACGAGCTATTGTTGCACGGGTTAAGGATTAAGTTAAAAATAATTTTGGGAGGGAAACCTCTAATTAAAATAATGTTTTTACTTCTTAATTCTTTTTAGCCTCGTTACAATATATAAGAAAATGTATAGGACCTTAATTGTTGCCCTGTGGTACGCCAAATCAATATATCAATAT
>JADDOH010016199.1:0-11713 GCA_016648135.1 Agrypnia vestita | reverse complement strand
TAAACAATAAAAATAAAATTTACTCATAAATAATGAAAGAAAAACTCCATAAGAGAAAACTTAACCCTACCATGCCTTAAAAGATTTTCTCTCACGTACTACTGTAAATGGAAAATAGAATCACCCAGGGAACGCCGATATAAACATATGAAACTCACGTAGGTAAGTTTCTGAAATAACATGAAACTTACGGATGTAAACTCGTATAAGTTTCTGAACTAACATGAAACCTGCATGGTACAATCACACACTAAAAAAAGAATGGAAAATATTTAATAACAGAAGCTTTTCGTAGGTACTTTACCGACTAAAGTCAAAAGTGGCAAGTAATCTTATATATTTTATAATAAAATAAATTTTCAGGTTAAAGGTCATTCTGAAACATAAACGCATTGAATTTTTTTTCTAGGTTATTATGTCGCTTATCTACAACTGTATCAGATTACTGCATTCTTCATCATCATAGTCCATTATGGCTTTCTATATATATTTAATTAGGATGTAAACGAAAGCATTAGGAACATTTGTACCATTTTAGTTAATGTAATACTTTTCGAAGATTCTGCATACAATTTATAAAACTAATTCTAAAACCATTGGAACACCGGATAAACGGTTCCTGTCTATGCCCAAGAAATCACTTTTCGTGAACCTTAGAGCCAATGAGTTTTAATTAGAGAGTGGAGCCTGTTACATGATTCCACATAGTGGAGGTTTTAGTATCTATTTAAAACCATAGAACCGACCAGGTCAATACTACGGTGCGTGGGGACGCGTGCGAAGAATAATTAATTAATTACATTAAACAAAGTAAAATCTACAGCGTTCTATCGTGTTCCGATTGTCACGTGATTACCACCTAAATAGACTGGAAACGAATCTTCGAATTTGAATCTTGAATTTTGCCCCACTGTGAGCTGTCGGTAATTAATTTTGACAGTGTCGATAAAACAGTGCACTATGATATTAACGAATTTGGTGGACAGAAAAATTACGCAATTTCATTTGACCAACAAATCAAATTGAAATTGCGCGCGCTTCTCCGAGTTTACACCATTAATGTATTCAATACTAATCTGGGTAGGTACCTTAACACGCACACGAATACATTACATCGCCTTACAACGCAAAATATTTCAATCACTTTCAATCAGCTGATTTCAATCGACATTTTTCGTCAACACGTGTTTTTAAAGGGTTTCGTTTAGGATTAAAATCCATTACGGCCACACCAACAACTGTTAGCATTGACATCTGAAGAGGAACAACTGTAACTATTATGAGGTGATTCGCGATACTGAAATTGCGTAGTGCAACAGCGGCTCACTGTGAACAAAGAGTGTAAAGTGTGTCACTGCTGTGTGTACTCGAGCACTTCCGCGGCAATGTTGTGGTCTGTGTCGTTCTGCGGTTTTCGCTGTAATCAGAGAATCTAAATACTGGGAAGCCTTCTTTAATTAAATATGGCAACGTGCTTTGTGACTTCGCTCGTCACAAAGAATCGTCCGACCCGGACTGGTTTCTTCAGACGCCCGGTCGCATCACCCAAATACTAATCGGTCTACAACAGTAAACTGCATTAACGATTTTAAACTCGTTTGGTTGCGCAAATGAATTCGTCACTGTGTAAGTACAAAACTTCACAACACGTGTAGAGAAAAGACATTATTCCGATAGCCCCTTGTTAGCGCAGGAAGATACCAATTTAAGACATTTAAAGTATTGTACAATACCGAGAAACATAAAACAAATCCATTATTTGGCGTCAGAAATGAAAACGAAATTACAGGAAATTGCATGTTTATTTTCACCTAAATTTGTACCGATGTCACTATTATACATTTTTGCAAATTGTTACAAAAGTAGGATGCAGGCGACGGGGCTAGGAAGCATGGGTGGATATGTTGAAAGATTTCGTATAAATTCGAGGTTACTGAAGGTGATTATGCCATAGCTTCCTCGGAAAAGCTAACAAAGACTTCGAAAGAAGTGTGAAATAATATGAATAGTACCTAATTTGAATTCTGTAAATGATAATGGAATTTTTTCAAAAGATGTGAAATGATTCTATGGTGACATTATTAATATAATTAACAAGAAAATACTTTGTTTAAATCACTAATTTGTGGAAACTATCAGCATATTACGGGGCCAATGGTCCTTTCTTCAGGATACAACGTATAGAAAAAAAATTGAAGTATAGACATTAACAAAATAAAAAATAAATATATAGGGATGAAAGATGAAAGATAAATAATTAAGTACTAGTATGAAAATAAAATTAAAATTAGCACAATAATAAAAATTAACAAAATAATAAAAATTTAATAAACTATCAACATTTTTTCTATTTGATATTAATAAGGGTTTACCTAGTTAGAATCTACAATGGACGATGAATCTTGAAAATATGTATAAACGTGGATGAAGCGAGAGTTGTGTCAGGACAGAAGAGTATGCTGCTGAGAGTAGTAAGTGCGAATACCCCATAGAAAAATGTGTGATAAGTCAATTGAAGCTTTTTCGAATTTCATTTCCCGCACTCTGAATAAACTGTAGAAGTATTCATACATTAATCCATAATATCACCATGCCAAAGTCAGCAAGATCCGATGAGAGAAACAATGGGAAATGATATGCCTAATACCGTAAGGCATTGTGCAGTTTTGGAAATGTACAAACATAAATTTGGGTACATGCATAGCAGTTTCATAACCAAAAATAAATTGTGAAATCAGAAATCACTCCCGCGGATTCGCTTATATTTTGGAATTGAATTAATTTATTTGTTTTATATTGATATAGTCGAATATAGATTTTTACTTCAAACACTGAAGAATGAAGTCGAGATTAAAAGGAGGAATGCCGTGATTCGATCGGCAATGGACAAACTAAAGACCACTTGGAAAGACAGAAACTGTACCAGGTTTTTTAAGATAAAAATTATGAAAACACTAGTCTTTTTACTCCCTTTCTTTTAACACGTAGCGTCTGCGGTTTGTCTGCCGGAAAAACTTTGAATCGATTTTTAACCCTTTTACCGTGATCCAATCGAGCTGAAACTTTGCAGGTAGACTCGTGGCGACGATAAAAATGATCGTTTAATTTTTTAAAAATAATTATTGTATACTTTTGGATTTTTCGAAATTTTAATGGTTTTTTCATACAACTGAGTAATGACCCCGACGCGTGCAGTAGGCACGAAACCTGATTCAATGAGAAAGGGAGTATAATAAAAACTTGGCTTTTATGGGTTAGGTTTTTTAATATTTTTTCTGTATAAATCTGTGGCATAGACATTGAGGCGATAAGAGTGCAGGAAGGTAGACGCACTAGAGATTCGGTGCTGGCGGCGTTCGCTGCATTTCCACGCATAGCTCACAGAACAAACAACTTCATTTCACAATAAATAAATGCCGAGCAACATCTATCTCCCACAATACAAATGCGTATACTGAAATACGTGGGACATGTCGGACAATGCTGGTGCTGCAAGGCACATCCCGTTTAGTCGTGGTACTCCTTATCAAATTGCACACGATTAAAAACGAGACTATTGTGAAAAGTACGGAGGTCTCGAGTCTGAAATAAAATTAAATAGTTTAGGAAGTTGCTGGGCGGATCTTCAAAAAAGCCTTCAAGAATTCAGCAGATCGGATCAGATAGTGCCGGATAGTTGAGGCTGCGTGTCTATCACGCTATCGGCGACTGCTTTGCCAAGCGCACAGCGAAGAAGGAGACATTTTTTTTTTCATCGTCCCAAGTCATGCATAATAATACGTCGCGGTCAAAAATTTATTTTCATTTTCTTAAAGAACATCCAGATCAAAATGATTTACAACACTCGGTGAAAAGACGTCGCTAGTTCAAGTGTAATCTCCGAAAAATGAGACGAGTACATGCTGACATAGGTGATTAATAAATTACGCACTTAACAATATTTTATTACTAATGGGTATAGTATTTGCATGAATCAGTGGGTATTCCCACAAACGACGCCGACGCCGACGCGCCGACGTCCGTCATAAATTTTCCTCCCGACGTGAGACAAAGGGGTTGGGTCCAGCCCCCTTCGTCTGACCAGATGAACCCATGCGCAGAACGATGGGATTCGCATTTATTTATAGTTCACAAACAGTTTTCCTTCCCAAGTCTACACTACTAGAGGACCTTTAAAAAACATTATGATTTGAAAAAAAAAAATAGAATGAAACAACTCAATTATTACCCAAATCCATCAAAAATAAAGATATAAGAAATTAAATTAGGTTTCAATTGTAATAATTTTGCAGCGTATTTTTTTTTTACAGGAAATATAATAAATTTATTACAAAACTGCCACTACTGCACGACTTCCAATCCAACTAGTAAATAATAAATCAGATATGTTATAAGAATCTAGCTACTATTAAAACTCTATTGTGGGCTCGGACGCGCAACTTTAGAACTCTAAAATAATAATGCTAACAAATAATAGATAATATGATAATAGATCTAACATAAAATGTTACTTCGTCAATAAATGAAAAACGACTTATTGATTATGAAAAATTGGTCTGCTTCAATACAACTTAAATAAAATGTTAAAAACCTTGTAAAAAATATCTGTTTTCAATTTTTGCAAGGTTTTCGTCATGAATGAATTTTTCATAATCGGTATATGTTACTGTAATGATAGTTTAACTTTTTGCAAAAAATAAGAAATTTTGAAAAAAATGATAACTTTGATATTGCATATCTCCGTAACTATTGATATTAGGCCATGGTTGCTTGAACATTTTAGACTCATAATAGAGTCAGGAATCTACATCCCAAGTTTCTGCTGCTAGCACTGATACACCCTGTATAATAATCAATAATATAATATTTATATAAAAATCAATTATAAAAGCTTTAATAGCAAATTAAGTATTATATATATAAATAACCAGGTCCCTATTGAAAATATTTACCCTTTCAATTTTTTTTCACGTTAATTCTTAATTATTTTGTAAATAGAGATGCCAACACGGAATACGTGACACATCAATATTCTTACTATTTTCAAACTAAGCTAAACGCTTGTGCTATAAAAATAGGATTAACTTGCTGGTCTAGAGTGAGGTTCGAACCCGCGAACTTTAGATCCTAACCACAAGAGCAAAAAGCTACTCTTAAAAATCTCCCATACATTTGATTTCGTTAATGTCTATACTTCGATTTTTAATTTTTAGTATACATTGGACCATTGAAACATGTTGATAGTTTAACAAACCAATGGATTATAAAAAGTGTTTTCTTGGTAATTATGTTTTCTGAGAGGGAGAAAAAGTATACTGTTATCCAAATAATGGAGTTCATTAATATTATTTTTTTTTTCAATAATATTTTTTTTTAAAACAGAAGGGACCAATTGACTCAATCAAAGGTCCACTGATTACTAACAAATATTATATTTATCGGAAAGTTTGTTTTTTTTTTATCTGAAAACCTTACTAATTCCCAGATAATTTTTAAATGACACCGCGCTAACCTCTTCTTAAATGTTTCGGTTACAGACTGGGAGTGAAAAACTGCGCCACGCACGATCCTCGTCCTTTGTGCGGACTGCAGACGACGCAGCGTCTGGTCGGTCCACTAATTACTCGTCACATCGTTGCTGATGCCGCAACACAACGCAATTCTCCTTAATTGGTGTAAACGCACTCATGCGTTAGCAAAACGACTAATTCAAATCCAACAACTGTACATGTTGCGAGGTACTCAGAACGTAAACAATTCTGTATCTGAAAAAACTAAAACGGTTGCTCTTATAAAAATGTATATTATTCTTACATACTTAAAAAAACTTTAATATTGATTTTAAATGGATGAAAATTTGCTTGGAGATCCAAAGGTCTAGATTTTGATTACTGTCAATAATGTTTTAGTACCTACACTAATGTTCTTTTAATTTGAAAAGTGAACGTATATTCTCATACATTATTCGGAAGAAAGTTAAATCAAATATGTTTCTTTAAAGATATTCATTACGTAATATTTAATTATATTGCATAATTAAAATTCATCTAAATGTTTAATCTTAAAATTACTAATTAAATTATTATAGGGAAATTATCTAACATAATGTATTTACCTAACGAATAATACCTAACGAAATGAGTCAACAATCAACACAATATTAAACCATAACCTCTTCTCTATAATCATAATTCTCTAAATATTTGAGAACAAAAATGTGACGCAACCGACCGATACAAATATAAAATACATAATTTTTTTCATAATATTCTTATCCAGGATGTCGAAGGATAAAATATTGTTTTTATTTAACCTGTTTATAAATTTACCTTGATTTGGTATGGTGAAATATAATTCAGTATCGAAACAGAGGTCACCAGTGCCACAACCCTTCCATCCATCTCTTCTTACACAAACAAAATTGCTTCTCAACATAAGATAATAAAAATTTGAAATGTATATATATACGATAGACGTAAAAGGCATCGTGAAGTTTTGACGTAAACCCCCTGTTGCTTTGTAATCATGAACGATTCGAAGCACATTCATCAGGAATGTCCTCCCGCATACAAATGAAGATGTATCTATAAAAAGCGTTAAAAAAAATATATTCGCTCTTCCGCCGTCCGGGCGGACTGCCAATACCAATTGGAGGTATTTGGCATTTCAGACACTTTTTACGAGTTAACTCACTGAGCACTGCGCACTGTTAGCGCTTGTTCAGACACAGCGGGAACCGTTCAGTTTCAGAATCGCGTTTCAAAACACGCGATTTGTGTTATCTGTTCACACAGCCGCGGTTAATAAGCGATTTGTGCGCGCGAAAATAAACGTCAGTTTGACATTTGTGGTGCCGTTCTCCATCTTTGAATATCAGAGATATATTCGCTCATTACTTTGTTAACGATGGCCGTGTTCCATGGCAAGACACATAAATATCATTCTGTCAGTTCATTTTTGGTGAATAAATACCTACTTCTCTAAAATACTCTTTTTTACCACCATTTCCAAATATCTCCACCAACTCCTGCCAAGCTTGGTTCTTGGCATATTTGAGTAATCCTCACACTGAAGATCCCATATTACAGGTCTTTTCTCCACTTCATCAATAAAAAATTCAGTGTCAAAGCGATCCATAACCATAGAAAAGAGAATATAATCCACGCGTGCTCCTGTTGTGACATGGAACCGTGCGGTGCCCGCAACGCGACTGAACGCTCTCGTAAGGCCCCATAGTAATAGGATCGTGCGGGCGCCGTGCGGGTCTATTTTCTAGCGGTTGGGTTGCGGGCACCGCAACGGTTGACTAACCGCACGGTTGTGTCTGAACGATCCCATACAAACCTAGGTAAATGAGACCAGCACGGATCTCAAGCGATTCTGAAAGCGCACGGTTCCCGCTGTGTCTGAACAAGCGCTTAATAACAGTGTAAAAGAAATATTAATAAGAGCAGTGCAAAAAAATATTGTTTTGCGCGAACTTCCAATGTAGGTACGTGATATAAAAAAATTACTCCATAATTTGGAAAGTCATCTTAAAACAAAAATGGTGGTTGCTTCATCTAATTGTGTCGCCTAAAAGAATTGCGATTTTGAATGTCTCGCCTTAGGGTAAGGTTAACGTCAGACGAAAGGTTGAACGGTCGCCAGTACAAAGAGCGAAGAATTCCCTCCGTGTCAATGGAGTTTTTAGACGTCTGCGCAGAGTATTTGCGCAGCGTGCACTTTATCGCGAGTGCACATTGCAACGGATCAAAAGATGCATGACTTGCATTTGAATCGCTATGTAAATATACGCTGTGCGAGATAAAATATACATGGAAGTTGGCAGAGATACATATTGCCAATGAGGATGCGTTGAAAAATTAAACACATGTTAACGACAGTAGTTTGAAATATAAAAAATATAAAACGGATTATTTTCCGAAATAAACTGTCCTTTTAATAAGAAAATTGAAATAACCACGAAAAACCAAAAAAATTATCTATATATTTGAGTCAGTATCATTTAACTATTATTTACTCATTCTATATATTGTATTATTAATTAAGATTTTGATATATTAGATAATAGTTAGTATATTACCTTTCTCATTGTTATTTAATTAGATTACACTAACTATATGATTGTAAGTGGTTATCCCTCACCACACATAAGAATTCGTAATTCTTTTTGGTGAGGTATGTATTTCGTACGTATATAACATACGAAAAAAGAACTGTTTCATAATATAAATGTACTTCAATATGTAGAAACGCTGGGTAACATGTAAGTAAACCTGTGGCAAAAACGCAAATATTTAAATAACGGAACGTCAATAATTCAAGACTGCAATCAGCAGTGGACTGTTGTCATAAACTATTTAATAAAAATTGTGCTGAAGTCGGTAAATCAAAGCAATTCGTATAGTAAACAACCCACTATTGAAAAATAAATATTCGCGAACCTCCTATAGCATTACAGGACATAATATTCTGCGCCGTTTTTAACGCAGTGTTTTGTGACACAATTTACCCGACTAAACTCCGAAAAAATCATACCCTAAACACGGGTTACTGTTAAAGAATAATATGCATATAATAAGCACTGTTCTGAAAGATTTGAACAAACTTAAAATATTCTGAATATTATATTTCTAGAATAATATTTTCCAACTTAATTAATGTAAGGTTAGTCAGGTTGGTTACGTTAGGTTAGTCCCGATTTAAACCAAATATCGCACAGTTAGAACCTTGCACTTAAGACAGGCACCGATCCCTCTCCCCTCTGGCAGCTCCGTACTTAATCCCCGTCCTGCCACCTAACCTATTTTAAATTATAAGCAAAGCTGGGCAACGCCGACTACAGAACGCAGGTGTTGTAAAAATCAATAACTCCAAAGTTTTTGTAACAAATAAACAATACCTACTATCCGTGTTACATAGGGAACAGTAGGGGGGACGGACGTAGTGGGGTACTTAAGACTCAAACATACCTACAAGATAAAATATTATGATTAAACAACAAGTTTTGACTCACCATCATGGTTTAATGCATTGCGAACGACTATGGGTATGTTTTTCACGATTACGATAAAAAATCTACGATATGTGAATACATAAATGTATTGTTACTTTAACAAAAAAACATAAACTGACAAAATCTCACCTTTTTCACAGACAATCTTTTACTTTTAATTATGAAGTCCAGAAGGTACTGCTTCAAAACGAAAAATTAACCACCACAATATGTAATCGAGTTCGAGAAAGAATTGCTGTTTAATTTCACGTATTTTTTTTAACGAAAACGCTGTTTATTGTATATCTTTTTTTATAGCATAAACGGCTGTCGAACTGCCGACTGACGACCAATTAAAGCGAGCCCTTTGAAACACGGCGTTTCGTTCGAGCTGTCATAGGGATTCCCCGCTATGCCCCGCTACCTCACTATGCCCCCCCTCCCCTACCGTGAACGCACATACGTAATGACGAAACCCATTAGGGAGGAATAAAACGCGACATCCTCGGTTGGGACGTGGATCAAGATTGACGCAGATCAGCTGATCGGAATTTATCAATGTGACCTTCGTGTTGTCGCTCACGGGTACGTCGGCATGCTGTGTAGCATATGTTTGCGTATTTTATTACGACTATAGTGGAATACGGTTTATGGATCTCGATCAGGATCAGAGCCAGTTTGCTCGAGCGAATGGCAAAAGTTTATGCGGCAGCAAGTTGGAGACTCGGACGATGTAGGGTTGGAATGGGAGAACAATAGGAATACTATTATATTTATCTCGTGTGCCATTAATAAGCCCGGCAATAATACTGTGTCGTTCATCTTGGTGGACACAATAGTCTCGAATAAAATATCCTAACCAGACGTAGAAATAATTATTTTAGAAACGTATTTCTGCTTATAAACGAAGACAAGTAATAATATCGCTTTTCTTGGAAGATTACTCATCTAAGCTCGGCTTCTTCGCGGCGTATGCGCGAATGATATTGTTAAATACTGGACGAATCATTTGTCCGATAACTGGCCATTGTTACGTCAGTATCTTGACAGCTCATTATTCATAATTGTGAATAACTTAACGTTTGTATACGTTTTAGAGCTTTCTGATTGATTAATTAATTTCAAACCTGTCAAACTTAAAACGTCAAAATTGGCCGCATTACAATTTTATGCGCAACTGTCAAGATGCAAAAATAGCAATATTTCTTAGTTCAGAATACGGCCGAACATCCGTAATAGGAATTAAACATTCAATTAATTTTTTATAAATCGGTTCGTATACAATAGAGGGCACGTTCAAATTACATGATGTAGTACTTTACCAGAAGAGCTTTTTGCCTTTTGCCATTTTTGATCATTTTGTTATTCTGCGCATATTTGGCATTTAATTTTACCATTAGTAATTCATCTACCCTTTGGCCTATCTCGTTTCATCCCCTTACCGAGCGCCCTCGGGCCGCGAGCCGTCGCCCATCGAGCCGTCCTACCCTCGCGTGCGTCCTGCGTTTATCTAAATCGCCGCTGCGAGAGGCGCGCGCTATCTTCCCCACCGGAGGCTGCAATAACTTGCAAGGATTGAAGATAACCACGCGACGCGCGGGTTCGGATTTCATAACTCGACGCAAACAATGCTAGAAGTAAATTATCTTCCGTTGGCTCACACGGTGCGATGTTTATAGATCCATTGAAAAACATTTAATTCCATACGAATAAAAAAAAATTATGTTGGTGTAGCGCGGAGATGTCGAATTATTTGCCGAACAAATTATTATGCAGTTACGAAAATAATGGCCGATTTAAATTAAGAAAATATAATAGCAACAGTAAGACTAAGCCTGAAGTCAGTTTTACCAACGACTTAAAACAATTACTAACATATATACGTTACGTTTATAATAAAACTCGGGCGGTTTAAAGTATGAGAATTCTTTAAAGGCATTTTCTGCAGCATTTCTATATTTTTTTTGCTGTCGGGGTACTTGAAAATGTGAAAGTGAAAGAAAATGTGAAAGTTGTCATAAAGCAAGATGGTTAAATGCCTGTCGTTTGTCGCGTGTTTTCTTCAACCAGAGCTTTCAATTCGTCATGTTCACAGTCGCAGGCCGTCTAAACTTCTTAAACTTTTCGAACCAGCGCAGCGCCGAACTGTTTGTTCGGAAGTGGTTCCTTAACTCCATGCTTGGTTAACATGGCGTGTTTTATACTCTTCTATACTGGCACACCACTTTTGCCTCGGCCATATTCATACATACATAAGAAGATAAAATAAATCAAAAAATAAATATAAAAGATAAAATCAAAACACATTTAAAAGTTTTTTGATTTGTAAAAGTTACCGTAATAATGTACGTGCATTAATGAACCTGAAGACAGGCATCTAGTGAGATCCAGTTTTGCGGGTCCAGTTACTCATATATTTTATTGTGTTATAAAATAACCAAAAATGTATACACCATTAAGATTGCGCTATAATCTTACCGACATAATTGCTCAACGTACTTTGAGAGTGAATTTCATAAATAAATTAAAATAATCAAAGAATCATAACAAACGGCCCACCCATTGCGCGCGGCTCGCTCAGCCTCCCGGTGGAAATCGCGCGCGCCGCGTTAAAGCTCCCGTG
This sequence comes from Agrypnia vestita, assembly GCA_016648135.1. Taxonomy (NCBI): domain Eukaryota; kingdom Metazoa; phylum Arthropoda; class Insecta; order Trichoptera; family Phryganeidae; genus Agrypnia; species Agrypnia vestita. Next base: position 92 of record JADDOH010016199.1, on the reverse strand, counting down.
AAATTGGCGCGGCAGGCGAGCATCATCCTCGCGGTCATTGCTTGCCCAACGTGACTTGGCGTGCGGCGAATTTGGAACTAAAACCCGCCCCG